>JAYMSZ010002727.1:0-11544 GCA_036897665.1 Pelargonium citronellum
CTTTAATCCTTTATTAATTAATTACAATAAACTTCTTTTTCCTTTTTTTAAATCATGTTAAGGTGGCTTACATGAATCCTTGGTAAATTTATTGGGATCATAAGTTTGTAATAGTTTGAAACTATCTATAATCTGTTTAACATTTCTGTTCTTATTTTTATTTCTCAATTACTTTTTTATTTGTAGATAATCAAAATTTTAGTTTTAACTGTGAACACATTAGTATAAAGTTAGTATAAACTTCTTTTAGAATGATAGAATCTTTTGACCAAGAAACTACCCTTGGACTAGACCGTCTGAAATGAAGAGAACAGCAGGATTTTCTAATAGTATACCAAAGTTAGTCCAATGCAAGCCAAAAGATTAGATTGAAGTGATGTGAGTTCAAGTGGCTTTAAATCCATTGCACCAAAAGCCCAATAGCTAATATAACCTAATTGTAATTACTGATCATAGAACTAATTGCAGTGTAATGAAGTTATGATGTACCTGATTTGCTGCAGATTGCTTGGGATGATGCCCGACGTCTTGCAAAGCGTCGTCTGGAGCGTGAGCAAGGTCGGAATGATGCTGAAAATGACCTGTCAGAGCTCTCGGAGGGTGAGAAGGACATCAAAGGAAGTGAAGGAGACAACAAGGACAAAGCCAGCATCACAAACAACCTGTTAGAACCACCTGCCAATAACATTTCCAGGATCAACTCCGACATGCGAATATGGTCAGATGATCATGACAGATCTCGACGCCTCTATATTGTCCTCATCAGGTACGTACCTGCATACAAGCACAGCCCACCTACTATGTCAATTTCTTGAACTTTCCATACCATGCTCTCTACTTATTTTGTAGTTTACATGGTCTGGTTCGCGGAGAGAATATGGAACTTGGAAGAGATTCTGATACAGGTGGTCAGGTAATTACATCCATCTCAACACAGCATTACAAATATTACTGTTGGAATTTAACTTCTGTTTGTCACTTACATTTCTTAATGAGGCTCGGCTTGATCTCTCAGGTGAAATATGTGGTTGAACTTGCTAGAGCTCTGGCCAACCTGAAAGGAGTATACAGAGTGGATCTCCTAACAAGACAAATCAGCTCGCCTGAGGTTGACTTCACCTATGGCGAGCCCATTGAGATGTTGTCGTGCCCACCTGATGGCAGTGGTAGCTGTGGAGCCTACATTATCCGTATCCCCTGTGGCCCTCGTGATCAGTAAGTCCTTCCCGTCTTTCAGTTTACGCCTTTCTTTCTTCACCTAATTAACCAATCATCAGATTCATCACAGTGTTAGTTGAGAACTAAGAATGCACAATAACTAACTAGAACATCTTTATTGAACAAAGGTACATAGCAAAGGAGTCACTTTGGCCTCACACTAGTGAATTTGTTGATGGGGCTCTAAACCACATTGTGAACATGGCAAGGGTTCTGGGCGAGCAAGTAAATGGGGGGAAACCAACTTGGCCTTATGTGATTCACGGTCACTACGCTGATGCTGGGGAGGTTGCTGCACATTTGTCCGGGGCCTTGAATGTGCCAATGGTGCTAACAGGGCACTCGTTGGGACGAAACAAGTTCGAACAACTGCTTAAACAAGGGAGGCATTCCAAGGAGGACATAAATGCAACCTACAAGATAATGAGGAGGATTGAGGCTGAGGAGACTGGGTTGGATGCAGCTGAAATGGTAGTGACTAGTACAAGGCAAGAGATTGAAGAGCAATGGGGCCTGTATGATGGTTTTGATCTTAAATTGGAGAGGAAGCTTAGGGTTAGGAAGCGGCGTGGAGTGAGTTGCCTTGGACGCTACATGCCTAGGATGGTGGTAAGAATATCTTATACAACTGCTCGTATGTTTTTCTTTCATAGACAAAAGTGACCACAGCAAAAATAAACAAATAACTCTTCTTTGACTCATTGGTAAAAAGGATGAGACTAAGATGAGCTGGTTTTCTGTTCACATTCATGTAGGAGGAAAGGAAAAATAGAACAAAAGAAGATAGTACTAAAACCCAACCTGACTTGTTTTCAAGATAACCTAATACCATAAATTTAACAGATAGTACATAGTACTAGAATTTCTACAGAAGTCATTTCTGAAATATATAGAATTAGTATAAAGCTCACATTAACTGTTCGTGTATCAGGTTATACCGCCAGGAATGGACTTCAGCTATGTTAAAACACAAGACTCACTGGAAGGAGACAGTGACCTCAAGTCATTGATCGGCTCTGACAGATCTCAAAACAAAAGGAATCTGCCTCCAATATGGTCCGAGGTTAGATATTCTTATCCGCAACTGCTTTGGATGTTCTACTTCTTACAGTAATCAAGGGTATTTGGATTGTTAGATGCGCCCTAAAAATAAATGTCTACTATCTTCTACTGCTTAGCATTTCGTTCAGAAAATCAATGAAATGAAGTCTTGTGATGCAGATAATGCGATTTTTCACAAATCCTCACAAGCCCATGATTCTAGCATTGTCCCGTCCTGATCCGAAGAAAAATGTCACGACATTGCTCAAGGCTTTTGGGGAGTGCCAGCAGCTCCGAGAGCTAGCCAACTTGGTAAACTATTTTTTCTTTAGTTTCTCATCCTTCAAACTAATATTCGGATGACAGCAGCATGGTGAGACCTAAATCCTAATGTAATGCTGACATTCTTTGCAGACACTAATTCTTGGCAACAGAGATGACATTGAAGAAATGTCCAATAATAGTTCAGCTGTTCTTACAATGGTCCTGAAGCTCATTGACAAGTATGATTTGTATGGTCAAGTGGCCTATCCTAAACATCATAAACAATCTGAAGTTCCAGACATATATCGTCTTGCTGCAAAAACAAAGGTATATTTTTTAACTGAGTAAGCCTATGAACATTAAATGACTATAACCATAACTACTCACTCGTAGATATAACTAACTCTTCTATGACTATTGTGTCTTCTTGAAGGGAGTTTTCATCAACCCAGCACTGGTAGAACCATTTGGTCTCACCCTAATAGAAGTAAGTTTCTCAACATATTCTCACAGCATACAAGGGCTTCATCCAAATGGCATTCATAGAATCATATACAAGTCTCAGGACCCAATAAATATCTGATGCATCATTATTAATTACGCTGTAAAGCAATGATGCATAGTTCCTTATGGTCTGCTCTGTATCTTGCAGGCGACTGCATATGGCCTACCTACTGTCGCAACCAAAAATGGAGGGCCAGTGGATATTGTAAAGGTAACCAGAATCACTCTCCTATTCCTCTTCTGTTACATAGGAACCAGAAACTCAATGATATATTTGTTTTAACTACGAGGGAAAATAACTGACTCAAAGCCACTAAAGTATTCTACGCCTAGACTCAAGCCATATGTATCAATCATAACTTAGTTCTGCAAACATCCATACCGATGTGTCTAAGGACACCAAATGAAAATTTTAACTATGATCTTGGCCGCCTTGTCCAATTAATCTCAAGTTTGAGAAGGTATCTTACTCCAGATTAGATATATTCCTTGGCCGAACTCTATGGTTTAGTAACTCATTTGGACTCCACAACCTGATTTATCTAACTGGGCACTCTGTTCTTCCAGGCACTTAACAATGGCCTCCTAGTGGACCCACATGACCAGAAAGCCATAGCAGATGCCCTACTAAAACTAGTGGCTGAAAAGAACCTATGGATCGAGTGTCAGAAAAATGGCCTAAAAAATATCCATCGCTTTTCATGGCCGGAGCATTGTCGCAATTACCTCTCCCATGTTGAGCACTGCCGCAACCGCCACCCAACCACCCGTCTTCAGATCATGCCAATTCCTGAAGAACCAATGAGTGACTCACTAAGGGATGTAGAAGACCTTTCTTTGAGATTCTCAGTAGATGCAGACCTCAAACCTAATGGAGAGGTCGATGCAGCAACAAGACAGAAAGAATTGATAGAGGCCATAACACGAATGTCTTCCCATAATGGCACTGCTAATGTCAGTTACCATCCCGGTAGAAGGCAGAGGCTATTTGTCATAGCTGCTGATTGCTATGATAGCAATGGAGAATATACAGATACCTATTCAGCAATTATCAAGAGTGTAATGAAAGCTGCAGGCTTAGGCCTGGGTAGGATAGGCCTTATACTGTTAACTGGGTCTAGTTTGAAAGAGATAACAGAAGCAATGAAGCGCAGCCAAATAAACATAGAAGATTTTGATGCATTGGTTTGTAATAGTGGTAGTGAAATGTATTACCCCTGGAGAGATGTTGCGGCTGATGCAGACTATGAAGCTCATGTGGAGTACAGATGGCCAGGCGAGAATGTGAGGTCAACAGCAAAGCGGCTTGCTAGGACAGAAGATGGCTCTGAGGATGACATTACTGAGTATTCCAGTGCTTGCACTTTTAGGTGCTATTCCTACAAATTGAAACCAGGAGCCAAGGTAAGATACTAGTGATGAGCTGAAAAATATTTTAACCTTACTTGTATCATATATAATGATGACTTGTTTAAATGGCAGACACGAATGGTAGACGACCTTCGTCAAAGACTGCGTATGAGAGGCTTCAGATGCAACCTTGTCTACACCCATGCTGCATCAAGGCTAAATGTAGTGCCATTATTTGCATCAAGAAAGCAAGCATTGAGGTTTGACCACCCCAATCTCCAGATCTTGGGCTAACTTTTCCAAAATGCCTATATACAATAAAACCCACTCAAACATTAAATTATACACCATAATGAAATCTAATATGTTGCATGTTTATGAGTACAATGCAGGTACCTTTCAATCAGATGGGGAATCGATCTTTCAAAAGTTGTTGTGTTTCTGGGGGAAAAGGGGGATACTGATTACGAAGATCTGTTGGCTGGCCTCAACAAGACTCTGGTTCTAAAAGGTGCCGTGGAATATGGCAGTGAGAAGCTGCGGCGTGGTGAAGATAGTTATAGAAAAGAAGACGTAGTCCCACAACACAGCCCAAACATTGCCTTTGTTGAAGAGAACCACGAACCTCACGATATCTCAGCAGCCCTAGAGGCTTTTGAGATCAAGTAACTTCTGTTTCAACATTTTCCCCTCTTTTACAGGTTTTGATGCATATACTTTTATAGATACCGCAACAGCAAGAATGTATTTACAATAAGTAAGAAGCATATGCCATAACTGGCTGTAAGAACCAAAAATATCAGCTACCCAATCAATAATATAAATCTAAACCTGTAAGATATTTTATGTTGATTAGAAGACTGTGTCTTGATTTCAATCCCTGAACTTTACAGATACAGGAATATAATGTATGTGCTGAGGGTGCATATGCACATTGAAAGGAATGATATCAGAGTACATGTAAGAGTGAAGACCCTTCTGTTTTTCTTAATGACTAGAAGAATCGAAAGGTGAAGTGCTTTTTGCAAAAGATTCATACACAAATTGACTTTGGTTAGAACTTGACAATATTTACCAAAGGAAAAGGTTAAGAAGGTTATTACGTAGCCATCATAGGTATCATTATTATTCCTCACTAATCTTCCAGTATATCCTCTACAAGTCGATGGCTATATTGGATGATATATTCAGCATAGAGAACATTAACCCCCAAAAGGATGAATATACTGGTGTTTCATGAATCTCTACATTCCTAATTAGCCCAAGATCATCTCATATGATCTGAAATTGATGAACCACACCCTCCACTGCTCAATCATGTAAAAGAGAACAAAAATTTATCCTGCAATACACAGGCAAAATTTCTGTCAGCAGCGATGTGAAACCAATTTCCACATCTGGTTCCAAATCCAGAGCCATAAGTTATACACACAGCGGTATTAGGCTCTACAAAGAGCATTCATAAAAATATGCAAACAACATTTCCCATAATGATAAATTATCTCAACCAACATCAATTTTTTCACTTGCATCAAACTGATGCAAACACAAGTTTATGCATTAATATTTAATAACAAGCAAAATGTACAGGTTTAGATGAAAGCATCTTTTGCACAGCATTCTCAACAGAGGAATGATAGTAATTACTTTAACTGATTTTCTACCAAGAAAGACACATCACCCAGCTCTTGCTGCATTAATAGTTTAAAGATTCAATTTCCTTTATTACCTGCATGATGAAATCAACTGTTTTCCTTTCTTAGACCTTTGAGCTATCCAATGTTCATATGCACATTTTGTGCCATATGACAGTCCACTTCCACCTTGTATTCATTTCCGCATGCACATTTAACAACATGACAAATTCCCTGTAAAATAGCAGAAGCATCCATAAATGGAAGAGAATACTTTTCCACATTAACAAGGGTTTCTGCCATCTGTTTAAGCTGGAACACGAATTCAGTATCCCTTGTTTAATTAAGAACCATTATACTTTTCTGCTAAGACCCAGTGCGGATCCAACTTTGGCCAAATCCAGAGGCCATTTCATGAAATGAGAAGTGTGCTTGCTAAACTACCAACTTCTCGTAAAACACAGCAAAAGTTGATAACCATTTTTACCTTGAACTTCTCAATTTGGGCCTGCAGAGATTGTAAGAACTCAGTTTCTCCAGCTTTGTCTGATAATAGGGCTTCATGTTCCTGCTCCAGAGTCTCTATATTCATTGCTCTTAGCTCATCCTATTGTCGCCATATGTTAGAGAAAGAAATTGTATATATCAAGTCTAATAGGATATAAGAACTAATACGCATCTTTCCATTATGGATATCTTCAGAAGGATTGATAAAAAAGAGAGAAAAAAAAAAAGCAGATGGTGGAATTTTCAAAAGAAATATTGGTACTAAAGGCATATGGATAAGCATGCAATCATTCATGCCCCCCCTACCCCTTTCTTTTTTTGACAAAACATCTAACCTTAAAACCATTTTCCCTCCTCTTCAGTTGCTCAACACACTGCTTCATCTGAAATGGCACAAGATGCATGAATGAGAAATTGAAAAGATACTTGTTAATGAAAAAGCAGTGAATGAATGTCAATGCTTTATGAAAACTATCTCCCTCAATCTTCAATAACTTGTACTCCCTCCGTCCCAAAATGAGTGTCTGGTTTTATATTTTGAGAAAAATTAAGTATAAGTTAGTTAGTGTTGTACTTTTCCTCTTGTATATGTATAACCATGTGTTGCAAAAAGCTAAAGGGATACTAACTAACTTATTATAGGGATACTATTGTCAGTTCATGCACAACCAACTTCCTAGAAAAGAAAAGAGGACACTCATTATGGGACGGAGAGAGTATATTTTTCTCTGCAGAAAGCACAGATACACTTATTCTTTAAGAAGCACATTCAGCTGTCTTCATTTGTTTTAGGAAACATTACAGAGATCTAAACTCATTTGTTCCGGAGACCATCTTCGTTGCGGCAGGTATCTGGTAGATGTCAGGATGCATGAAGATAGGCATTGTGGAGATAATAAGAATAAAGCTAAATTATGTCAAATAATAGAAATCCTATAATATAACCTTGCTGTTTTCCATGACCAACTTGGATTTTGTTCCTGTAACCTCGTTGAGTTTAACTTGAGCAGAATCCAACTTGACCATTAGGTCCCTTTTTGCTTCATTACCCTGCAACTTCTGTAACAAAATCAAAAGATAGCAACTTCATAACCTTTACAATCCACAGGCAAAGTATAGTACCAGATTGTCCATGCTGCAGTGGTTATTAATGGTAAAATTCCCTGCACGAGAAACCCATTATCAGAAAAGAAAAATTTATATCAAACTCCTTAGTAAAAAAGTTCCGTGCTAGTAATTGATTTTATATTAAACATCACCAGTAGGCCTGCTTATAATATGTCTCCTGGCCTCAGTATTCACACAAGTAATGCAATGTTACTAGTAGGTTGCCATGGATAAATCCTTTATGCAATAATGGAGCAGTAACAATCACGTGAAATGGGTCACCGAGACACCAAGGAATTTGACTATAGTGATACGACATTTTGGATCAGCTTGTTCCAAACCCACAATACGGGACGGGACCTTTGGTAATCTATATGCATTACAATCTAAATGGAGGCTTGCGAGCATTCTATACCCTCTAAATATTAAAACCTATCTGGGACTAACAATATAATGCTATCATCTTTTTATTTGTTAACCAACGCTTCTTTAACAGACTGAAGGTTATTAGACATTTACTTAAAGCAGGTTGGCTATAGAGGTGGTAGCTATATGGATTCTGACCCTTTTGGCTCCACATCCAAATATTATAATAAGTTCAGCACTTTTTGACATAAAAACCACAACAGGACAAGAAAAACAATATCACATTACACCGAATTAAAAATCAAAGAAAACCAAAAGACGCACCTTCAGCTTCACCTTTATCCTCATCAACTTTACCCTTCACCTGTATACATTGTATACTTACATCTATTAGTAATTTCAAACTCTTCCTAATCTTAAGTGAAAGCAATGCCAAGATTAATGATTGAATGAAACAGGAAACACATAAATTATTATAAACAAAGGAGCAAATTTGGTGGTCCCAATCAAATCTAAAACTCAGTTGCAACCACATGAGTTTTTTTATCAGCAGTGGCAACCACATGAGTTGAAGTCTTAATTCTATATTTAACAAGATCTTGAAGAAACTCAAAGAGAGTTGCAGCACATTGGAACATTGTCATCTATAGTTTGAAAAGGTGGATTTTGTGGACTTATCTAGTTATAAAAAAACATAAGTGTAAGGAATAACAGATTAAAAAAATTCATACGGACCAGTTAATCTACAATAACCACAGAACTTTAGTGGGAAACTTACACACATATACTAGTTCATTTCAGTTTTCATTCCTTTGGACTAATTCATGCATTTAGAAAGATAAAAAAAAAATAGAAATGAAAATGCATCATAATTTTTATAGAAAACTACTTACAGGCAATGGAGAAAGAAAGCCAACAAAAGAACAATGCAATTCATTACAACTTTCAACTAATTAAAAGATCAGCTTAAAGTGTATAACTTATCACAAACAAAGAAACAGATGCAGTATGAAAGTACCAATGCTTGTTCTCCCAACTCGACACTGACTTTGTGAGCACTGACCCATTCCTATCATAATTAGAAAAAAAAAATTAAAAAAATCATTTAAAGGTGGGAATTTTGGGGAGACTGCAGGATTTAATCTAGGAGGCCTGTGAGAATCAAACCTGTTGTTCCTGTAGCTTGGCATTAAGCTCTTCTGCAGTCTTTGCATAGAAATTGCTGTTATCGAAACATTGATGCAGGACCAGTTAGATAAACATCTGTTGTAGCATTGCGAGTACTTGAAATATTTCAGTTTACACTTTGAATCACCTCTTCTCTATAAGTTTGACAGAAAAGTTGCTTATTTCGTGTTGAATAAGCTCCAATGTCTGTTGTTTAAAAGAATCAGAAACAAAATCACGAATAGCAAATGGATAGTTAAGTATTTCTCCTGATTAGACTTCATAACTCAGGTAATGTGAAGCCTCTTCTGCTGTTAATTTCATTCCTAGAATCAACTTGCACAATTGGACAAGAGAATATGTAAATTGCTAATCAATAAATCTTGGAACTTAATTTTCTGCACCTCCATTCACCCTTCATGAAATTTCTACATATTTAAAATACCTAAGTGTAGCAAAACAAAATATGAAAATGGAAGAAAAAATAAGAGAGAAGGCTTGTATGAAGAATTAGACCCACATGGAGGCAAAAATGAGTGGACCGTAAAACAAGAGAGAGCATACATTGCAGGAGTTGATATTTCATTTCTTACATATCTGACTAACTTATCTAATTAATGATAAACAACCTCCAGAGCCCCTATATGCTTGACTAGAGTGAATAGGTTTCCCATGCAAGTGCTGACTTTCACTGTTTTGATCTTAAGAAAGCAATTTTCACTGTACTAATTTTCTTGGTGCCCAAACTTAACACCAATTCTTTGTATCTATTTCTAACTTTACAAGTTAAAATGTACTCATTTGAGATGTTCTGCAGACACATACACACAGAGCACCTGGCTAAGAGTGTGTGAGTCAGTCTCCAATGAGACGATCTTCCTCTGTTTAATCAAAATTTGCGAGCATATCTGACCCTTTTCCATCACCATTTTCTCTGTATCTTCTTTGAGTTGTTTTATTTCGGATTTTGCTGGCAAAAAAAAGATCTCAAATTATGAACAGTTAGAAAATAGTTAAAATTAACTTTGATAAAGGAAATCTTATTATAGTATATTCATCCTAGACTTCACTTCAGTCCATTCATTTCGCTACAAATAATAAAATAGGAACTGTACATCATCCTTGTTATTGATTAAGTCATTCAAAAACACAAGGAATATCAATTCTATTTCAATCCTCCTTCTAGTTGGTTTCATAAACTCTTCGGAGAAAATAATGATAAAAATTTCAATTGAGATAGCACCAACGAGCATTGTGAAACTTCATTTTTCTCCATCTACTTCCCTCACAAACAGCTCCGACAAAATAGATACTAAAACAAAAGATAGATCTATTGCTTTACATACTAATACATAGTACAAGTAAATCTTGAGTTGGCAATATATAGCAATTTCGATCTAACAATCATAATACAAGTAAATCAAGGGAGTGCAGCTATAATTTACAACCAATTTTGTTGAAAACAAATGTACATGCAGTTTTTTTCCTTAAATAATATAATTACCATAACATCGACCAGCATGAGCTAAAATTATTCAGAAAAATCAAACACGCAAGTAAAATACTAAAAAAGATAGAAAGAGAACCTGAGAGGAGATCATTTTCGAGAGTTTGAATGGTAGCGGCATGCGTTTGCTCTTCAACTGAGATCTTAACAGCTTGATCCTCAACATCTGCATAATTTTACAAGCTTATATGTTTGTGTTGAGATCTACAGTTAACATCATACAAAGAGATTGAAACAAAATAGAACAGAGAGAGAATGTGTGTAATTGGTACCGTTCATTTGAGAGCGTAAAGTCTTCATGTTCTGCAAATACCCCTCCATCTTCGTTCCCTTCTTCTTCGAGAATCAAAATGCCTGAACGAACATTCACAGATTCAAGCAAACATAGATGAAACTAGATCAGGTTCTACTGAATTTGAATTTTGAAAAACTATAGAACAATAATACAATGTGCGCGTGATAGAGAGAAGCGGAAGATTGAGGAATTCACCGTAGAATCGGTTTATGGTTTAGAGAGCAGATGTGAGGGGTTTCGGCTGGAGCGATTTGCGAAAAAGAGAATGACAAATTTGGAGGGAAAGGGACTGAGAGTGAACGAACTCCAAAAGGATATATATAATGAAATGAGCCGTCACCTGAGTGAGGGTTGTGTTGTGCCTATTGAATATTGAGTCATTACTAGCTGGACTCATGCTAATAAAATAGTATAAATATACTACTATTTTCTTTTTCTTTTTTGCAGCGAATTTAAAAATCCATACTATAATATATAAAAGTTGGTGAGAATGACTAATATGATGTGCTCTTATTCTCAAATGGAGCAATTCTAAGGCTATGCCTTTTCATTTTCTAGGAGTTACAATAAACTTTCTATTAACT
>JAYMSZ010002728.1:0-11540 GCA_036897665.1 Pelargonium citronellum
TTTGGATCTAGTCCAAAGTTGGACCAAATCGTTTAAGGGAAGGACGTTCCGTCAAATGTCGTGACGGAATCCGTTAAATGATGCCATGCTGGATTTTTTTTTATTTTCCATATTTCTTATATCTGAGGTGGCAAAGACGTGGCAGCCAAGGAGTGTGTCTCAACCACGTAATCACTCTCTTTCTTCTCTCTTTCTTCAACGGTGTCGTTTCACCGTTCTCCTTCCTTCTCCCCCAAATCGTTCTAGTAGAACAAACTCAGTCGACGAAGAAGGAAGAGGCTTGCGAAGCGATGTGCTGTTGGAGAGTTTCAAATCGAAAAACGACGAATCAACAGTGAATCTTCGAAAGAGTGATAGTGATTAGAGTGGGGCTGAACGTGACAGAAGATTCTCGTGGAATAGTGAGACAGTGATGGTGTTCTGACTGGACAGAGAAAGCGAAAATCAGAGAGATTCTCAGGTAAAGTTGTATGGTTTTTGTTTGTTTATTGTTGATGTTGGTGGGACAAGTTGTCGTTTAGGGCACTTTACACTATGCATTGTATTTGGTAAATTAGGGTTTAAATTTTCAATATTGGGAAGAATCTGTTAGTTAGGGTTTTGAGTTTCAATGTGCTTTTTTGTGGGGTTTTTTTGGTAATTGAATGTGGGGTTGTTTGGTTGTTGGATGAGTTACTTTATCTTTAATGTTTGGAGTTTGCAATATGGCTTTAAAATATTGATATTGGAGGTTGTCTTATGTTGTTGTTTTTTACTTGTTGAATGCTATAGGTAATTGAAAATGAGTGGTCCAGTAGGGGGTTGTTATGGGGACAAGAAAATGAGGCTTAGGATATATTATGGTGGGGCATTTGCTAGGCATTGTACCAAGTATGTTGGTGGGAGACAGGAAATAATTGAGGTTGATCCAGATAGAATGAATTTCTGGGAGATAATGGACATCATCAGGGAGTTGGGATATAGCAATGTTAGTAAACTATATTATAGAGTTCCTTCTAAAAGGAAATTGCCTTATGGATTGAATTTGGTATATGATGATGTCTCTGTCTTGGACATGTTTAAGAAGGTGACAAAACCAAATATGGAGGTAGCTTTGTATTGTGAACATGGGGAGAGTATGCCAGCTGCCCCTGATGACAAGATGCCCGCATATGTAACAAGAGTCTCTGAAGTTTCAGCCCCAGCACCAATTATGAATTATGTGGAATGTGGGAGTGGAATGAATGTTGAGGGGCAAGTTGTGGGCAATTTTTACTGTGAAAATGGGCTTGATTATGAGGAGGGGGTTGATGAATGTGACATGCCAGTTCCACAGCAAGATGGACTTGTTGGGAAAGATGGGAAATTTGGGGCTGATGGTGTTGGGGATGTAGATAGGGCTGATGGTGTTGGGGGGGTTAATTGGTCTGATTTTGTTTATGTTGGAGGGAGCATTGGGCTTGCTGAATGTGTTGGAGGGAGTAATGGGCCTCATGAGTGTGTTGGAGGGAACAATGGGCTTGTTAATGTTGGAGGGAGCAATGGGCCTGCTAATAAAAGTGGGGCATGTTCTGGTAATGGGCTTATGGCTGAACAAGATGCAAATGCTATGGTAAATGAAGGTGTTCAAAAGTGTAGACCATTTGACGGCTTAAATGAGGGGCTGCCTGAAGGTGAAAATGGTGTTAAAAGAGCTGAGGATGTAGGTGAAAATGATGTTGAAGCAGCTGAGCATGTAGTTGAAAACCAAGGTGAAAATGAAGCTGGGATACTAACTCAAGTTGGTGGGATTCAAGTTGAAAATGAGGCTGTGTTTGAAGCTGAAAATGTCCAAGAAGCTGAAAATGGTAATGAAGCTGCTGACAAGGGAAATTTGGGTGGGCTTGAAGCTGAAAATAATGTTAGGAATGAAGGTGCAAGTGGTAATGAAGCTGCAAACAGTGGAGGTAATGAAGCTGAATGTGAAGAGGAGGTTGGTGCAGTTGGTGATGATGAGGAGGACAATGTTATACTTGTTGATGCAGATGAAGAAGACTCATGTAATGATGACGAGGAATTTGAGCTTGCAAGAAAGAATGTACAAGAAACAGTGAATAGAAGACGGGAGGTTGACAGAGTAGCTGCTGAGGGGGATGTGCCTGATGATTCAGCAACTGATGAAGATGATGGAGGCAATAATGAAATAAATGGTGCACCAGAAAATGGTGATGAGGAGGCAATGGAAATAGACCAAAATGCTGCTGATGATGGAGTTAGTCAGGATGAGGTCAATGTACCAATACCAAGGAGGAAAAGTAGGGGCATACAGGAAGAAAGTGTGTACTATGATTCCAGTGATGATGCAATGTCAGTACATACCGATGAGGAGGGCAGTGATGTAGATAGTTCAGTGAGAAGGGCAGAGGACAAGTCAAAGTTGTATGACCCTGAGAAGCCTTTTAGTGGATTCTTTATTGGCCAACAGTTTTTGTCAGTCAAGCATTTGAGAGGGGCTATAACAAGGTATAGTGTGTTGAGGAGGTATAAGATAGTTTATAGGAAGAATGACAAGAACAGAGTTCAAGTTAAATGTTCTGATCAGAATTGTGAATGGTACATGTTCTCATCATTGTCAAAGACCATTGGCAGGTTCACTTTGAGTGTTTATAATGAGACTCACACTTGCAAACAAGTCACAAGGAACACAAGGGTAACTAGCAAGGTGATTTTGGAGGCGTTGAGGGACCTCATCCTTGATATACCTAACATTAAGGCCAAGACCATGGTGAAGTTGATATGGAAGCAGTTAAAAACCAAAGTGACAGTATCACAATGCAAGTTGGCCAAACATTTCTTGTTCAAGGATAGGCACAAGGAATTTATGAGAGAGTACAATGATGTTTGGAGGTATGTTGCAGAGCTGCAAACAACAAACCCTGGTACAACAATTGAGCTACAAAATTACTTTCCTCAACAAGGTGCACAGCCCCATTTCAAAAGGATATACATATGTTTTGAGGCTTTAAAAAGAGGGTTTTTAGGTGGCTGCAGACCTATTATTGGAGTTGATGGTTGTTTCTTGAAGGGGGACTTCAAAGGTGAGTTGTTGTGTGCTGTGGGAAGAGATGGGAACAACCAAATGTTCCCTATAGCCTGGGCAATAGTTGAGACAGAAAGTACAAGTACATGGACTTGGTTTTTTGATCTATTGAGTAAAGATTTGGACATGCGTGAGGGAAGATGTGGGACTCATTGTCCGATTTGGCTGAGATGTCTCCTGAGGGGTATGTAAGTTTATCTGAAAACCTTCATCCTAAATATTGGTGTAGGGCCTTTTTCCCAACTCATAGTTGTTGTGATTTAGTTGATAACAACATTTGTGAGACCTTTAATGGTGTCATAATTGAGGCTAGGAGAAAACCTGTAATTAGCATGTTGGAGGACATTAGGGTCTACTTAATGAATAGAATGGTACAAAAAAGGGCACTTGTGAATAAGTGGAGACAAGATTGTGCACCTAGAATTTGGGCTAAGGTGGAAAAAAATATTGAATTTGGTGGGGATTGAGATTTTGAATGGAATGGTGATGATGGCTATGAGGTGTCTTGGAAGGAGGAAAAATATGTTGTGAAGTTACAAAAAAGGGAGTGCACTTGTAGACGATGGCAGCTCCGGGGAATTCCATGTCCTCATGCTTGTGCATGTATAGCACATGAGGGACATGATGTGTTCGATTATGTGTCTGACTATTACAAGTCATCCATGTATGTTAAGACATACTCTCACATGCTACAACCAGTGAGGGGGATGCAAGACTGGCCCATGTCCACATTGATGCCATTGCTGCCTCCAGTTGATCGTAGGATGTCTGGGAGGCCAAAGTTACATAAGAGGAGAAAAAAAGAAGGAGAAAGGCAGGTTGGAGGTAAGCAAAAAAAGTCAAAAAAAGGAGTGCATATGGTTTGCACAATTTGCAACCAACCTGACCACAACAAAAGGACTTGCATCCACAATCCAAATCGGAAGAAAGTAAGTTTTTATGTATATCATTGCTATAAATTCTGGTGATGATTGTGTTTGTTTTCTTAATTACATGTGTTGATGAAACAGGGTCAAAAGAATGGCACAAGAGGTGATGAGGGACAACCTGCTGGTCCATCCAAAAACACAACACCAAAGGTAAGTATTAGTTGAATGCTTATATGTTTTGTTATAACATTAACATGCATGTCCACAAACAAAGACAATTATTGGACTAATTGTTGTTGTTTATGTAGAGTCAACAGAACAACACAAGAGGTGATGAGGGGCAAACTGGTCCAGCAAAAATCACACCACAAAGGGTAAGTATGAGTTGAGAACATTTCAATTTTGTTGTAACATAACCAACCGAGAACAAAACCATGTATATAATGGATATCTTTAAATTTTTGCAGCCTACAAAAAGAGCCACAAGGCCTGCTCAGGGGCAAGCTGCTCCAACTATCCAAAAAACACCACAAAATGTGAATGCCCCACCTGGCTTTGGTTTGTACATCAACCCAAATAATGGGACACAAGTGCTTAATGTAAGTTTAACAGGTTCAATATAGTGTCCATATAAAGACTATATTATGACATGCTTTAACATTGTGCTCATGGTTTTGTGATGCTTGCAGCCTGGAAGGCCATCACAACAGATTGTGGAAGGGGGAACATCAGCTAGGAAAAAAGGAAATGGAAAGCAGAACAAGGCTACTAATCAAACAAAGGGAAAGAACAAGGCTACTAATCCTTTTTGGAAGCCTTGAGTGTTCACTGAAGTTTCTGTTTTGTTTCTATTTTTTGTTTTTTTGAATCAGTTGTCTAGCAGGCTGTGTTTGTAAGCCTTAAGTTTAAATGTGTTGTGTTTGGTTGGGGAACTTCTCATAGTTGTAGTAAGGTTCAATTATGTCAAACAATGTAGCAAAAACTACTTAATGTTCAGAGCTATGTTTTGGGATATGTAATCACTTCATTGCTCTGTATTTTGGAACAACAGATGGTGTAAACACTATAAATTATGTCTTAATGAATGCAAGTTCTTTCAATTCAATTGTACAATGCAGGTTGTTGGCCTTAAATGTTGTGTTCCATTTTGATGTTGTGATGCTGTTTTTAGGAATTGGTTGTTGGTTTCAGTGGGTATACTTAATGTCAATTGAATTGTTGTGATGTTGTTTTCAGGGTTTGTTGTTGCTTTGAGTAGGTGTGTAAATGAATGCCAATTATGAGCTTGAAGCCCCTGAACTTGTTAACCAAAACAGAATACAAGTGCATGTAGGAAGAATGTGAGGATCAAAAACTTGCTTAATTCATTCCATTTTCAACCACTTACATAATACACATCCATCAGATGTTCTTCTAAAACAGGATACACCATATGGTCACTACAACAATAAAAAGAAAACCCAACTTCCATACTCCTAACCCTTCATTATTACTAACTTCTTCTTTCAATTCATTGGTGACAGTGGAGCAAAAACTTGCTTGTGGACCACCATAACTCTGTTTTTTCAGCAATTTCACCTCGGCAATCAATCGACAGTTATCCTCCCGTAGCTCCTTCAACAAATTGCAATAATGAGAAAACTTTGGCTTCTCTAACTTCAGATCATGCCATTCCCAGAATCCACATCCATCTTCCTAACAGTTGAACACAATAAAAAATCCAAATCAAAACTATTTACTTCCAACTCAAACCCATAATATACATATGTGTCAACATACCTTAAGGCAACAGAAAAACCTTCTTCCAGGGTTCTTTCTTGTCCACGAAGTGATTAATGGAGCCCTCTTTCCACAACCGCAAAGAACTTCTTCTTCATCGTAATCCAGATAAGCTTCACGTTTGAATCTACCCATACCCTTTCGATTAAACTTACTGCCTCCGATTGATTAAGCGAGAGAGAATGAAGAATATTTCACCTTTACCTCCACCTGATTTCGACTGGTGCAAATAGGGTTGGGGATAGAATTTATGGACGAATCACGATTTGGGGAAGAACGGTTGGAGAACGGTAAAACGACACCGTTGAAGAAAGAGAGAAGAAAGAGAGTCATTACGTGGTTGAGCCACACTCCTTGGCTGCCACATCTTTGCCACATCATATATAAGAAAAAATAAAAAAATAAAAAAATCCAGCATGGCATCATATAACGGATTCCGTCATGACATTTGACGGAACGTCCTTCCCTTAAACGATTTGGTCCAACTTTGGACTAGATCCAAACACTTTACTCAACTTTGGACTAAACTCAAACGTTTGATAGTACAAGGACTAAACCCAAACGTTTTGGATAGTTCAGGGACTAATCCTAACCTTTATCCTATTAATATCACCTGGAGAATGAGATGTGAAGGTGTGTTGAAGTGGGTGGGATCAAAGAAGAGAACAATAGGCAGTAGATTTTCCCTCTTTCTGCGGAAATAGTCCTCAGCTTCAAACATAGATCTCACACCTTGTTTTGCCCACTTTGTGGTACTAGTTCTAACAAATGAAAATATTTAAAATTATAATTATAAATAAATTCAATTTGAAGTAAATGAATTAACAAGGTTTAATAAAAGAATATATTGTGTTGATTCTCTTACTGGTGTTGAGCTCAAATTGATTTGAAAACGCCATTTTTTTTAAAGAGGAGAAGAAGAAGAAGAAGAAATTAATAAAAGAATATATTATGTTGATTCTCTTACCGTGACAATAATTTGGTAGATTACTAATCTGATTGCATTGGACCTTTAAAAAAGTTTGTGTATCGTGATCGTTTTATTTTCTCCTTCTTCCCCTTCTTCATCTTCACTGCCGTAAAATTATTTTAGTGTGTAAAAAATGAATATTTTAGATGACTTGTGTGTCATCTCTATCAATTTATATACTTGAGAAGAGAGAAAACTAATTAAGAAATGTATATTGTCTCGAAACAATCGGATTACGATTCATGTATTTATCATATACAAATAAAGATGAATCCCAGGATATCCATTTGTACACCTCAAACAATTTTGACATAAAATCATGCATTTAATTGAGAACATGTATATCTAATGAATTTCATTGATATATGATATTTCATTTTTCTAATTTAGATTGTGAGTTCGAATATCCTGATAAATATTCAAAAAAATGAAGAGTAATCCATTATTAACCTTTTTTTCAACAAGAAAAAAATAACTATATTCGTCCTAACTATATTCGAAAAAATAACTACACTCAAATATGAGTGTTAAGCCATGAATTTTATTGTTAAAGGAATCTTAGCCGTGATTTATTCGGCCAATAAATCATGGCCAATGAGGTGATACAACGTCATCGATTAACACTCATATTTGTTCCAATGAATTTGTGGACGCAGAGCATCCCGCCCAGATTCATTTCCTTAGTCTCATGGCTGAGACTCTCAGCCAATTTATAATGGCTGAGATTCCTGATACTCTAAATTGTAAACCATTATTCTTAGTGTTGACGTGGTGATGTGTCCCACATCGGATAAATATGAATTGAAGAGGCTAAATATAATGGTGCAAGTGAAACCCTACTAATTAACAAGGTTGACCTTTTAGTAGTGGAAGCCCAAACCATTTGATTTAGCCCCTTATTGAAATTTAACATGGTATCAGAGCTAGTTCTGATCCAGAGATGCCTCCCTCTGTGGTCTCCAGCCTGCTTGCAGATGGATATGCCTGCAGCAGCCCACATGTGTTAGAAGAATACCTACACGTAAGGGGGAGTGCCGATTTATAAAGCCCCCCAATTGTGCACATGTCGAGCTCACCGATAAAAAGAAAATGTGTGACTCGCACGTGAGAGGGAGTGTTGAAATGGGTGAAATAAAGTCCCACATCGAATGAAAATAAAATGGAAAGGCTACATATAATGGTGCAAGTGAAACCATGGTGCAAGTGAAACCCTACGTGAGGGGGAGTGCCGATTTAAAAACCCCGGATTGTGCACGAGTCGAGCCCATTGATAAAAAGGAAAATGTGAGGCTCGCACGTGAGCACATTGCATCAAGTTTTTGTAAATAAAAAAAATACAAGAATGTAACTTGAGCCAACACATTGCTTCCCAAAAAACATCTCCAGAAAGGGAGAGACAAATGCACAAACACTAATAGAAATAGTACACTAGCTGAAAGATTCTAGAAGTAGGAATATAGGGACAAAATTGTCTGAGTACCAGCAACATAAACTATCGTTACTGACCTTGCCCCAGCTTCAATACTGCAGCAGTTATGAAGATACTTAGAACTGTCTTGAACTGATCACCATTAAATATTGAACTTAGTTGTCCAGAGCCATTCCAAGCAATGATGATCATAGCCTTGCAAAGATTTAGCCAATTTAGTCAATATGTAAAAAGAATAAAAATAGACATTACCAAATCAAGTGCATGGTATAAAGTTTACCTGTAATGAGAGAATAAAGAAACTCCACATACGATCAAAGCTTCTGAATATATGCCAATAAGAACGTATCTCAACAAAGTTCACTTTCCCCACCCAACGATCCCTACCAGTTGGCTTGTTATCCTGAATATCACCGATAGTTCCCATAAGAATAGGGGGTTTCAAAAGAAGAATAATCATATTAGCTTTAACACTTTTTAGCTACTGTAGAAGTCAGTCCTCAATTTTTTGATACATGGGAATGAAAAGATATCTTAAGCATATGACAAAAAGAATGTATTGTTTTAAGCAATTAGTACTTTTATTTATAAAACTTAGTTATTCCCAAGAGTAGAATAAGAAAACAAGTACATACATAAAGGCTTAAGGAAACAAGAGTAAAATGTACAAGTTAATACTATTTCAGCTGCCCCAAGATCATTATCAAATTGTAGAGTAAACCATCACATGGGGAAGGACTGCAATCAGTGATTGGGGATGCTAGAGTGAGAGGGACAGAATTTGGAAGAGCATGTTGAGCCAACAAGCCCAACTTTTGAATGATTAATTGACCATTCTGCTGGCCTTGGAGCCTGGAAAATACCAAGATATTTGGAATCCTCAATGAAGGAGGAGCTATTGTTCTCGGATGCATAGCAAATTGCAATGCAGTCCCCTCCCTTTGAAACTGGAAACCAAATTGTGATAAAACCTGAAAATGATGAAAAGTAGGATTGAGTAGAAGGAGGTCTCCTCAAGATTGCTCTCCTTGATAGAAAGATGAGGAATTAGTGAGAGTTGATCCTTGATTCCAATTCCATTTGCTGGATTTTTTCAATGATTAGTTGATTACTTCCTCTGAGTATTGAGGGACAGATCCCAATTCTTTACAGATGACCCATGTGTTTTCAGCTTTAGTCCTTGGTAAACTTGAGCTAAGAGGATCTGATTTGTCAACTAAAACAGCAGTTTCTTGCTGAAACTTGAGGAATAGGGTTTTAAGAATAGAAACCAGAGAACATCTAGGCTCTAGCTCAGCTCCTTGAAAATGGTTTTTGAATAGACAACAGCGCACAGAAAATAAAAGGCAATAACAAAAGGTACCTATGGTTACAACATATAATTAAAGATATGGATACATCATACAGAATAACAGCATAACAACCTCAAAGCATAATAAGCAAAAATATGTGCACAAATTGCCATCAGAGCAAGCATTTTTTATTCGTACTTGACTGTAAACATCATTGAATCAACCTTGTGTTGTAGAATCAGATTGGCCAATGTCCAAAATGAGAGAAAAAAAATAGCAAGGGTATAGCAGTAGTTACCACACTTTTGTCAGCACGCAGCTGTTGAATGGACATACAAAAGAAATCAGCATCTGCTCGCATTGGCCAACCTAAACGAAAACAATCAGGAGACCTGTAATTGCACAAGGATAGATTAATCACCATAAAACATAAAACAAGAAAGAAGTATCAACAAATAAATATCTATTACCAGAAATATTCATTTAAATCATCATAGTTCCTCCACTGAGAATGCTTTGACCTCCCACGTTGGCTCCGTTCAGCTTCCTGAACATCAATGATATCATGACAAAAAACCAGATACAGGAGCGCACTAATAATAATAATAATAATAATAATAATAAACAATCATATACTAAACTCATAATAGCAAATCTATAGACCACCTTTGCAATCACATCATAGATCGGAGTAACGACTTTCATCAAGAAAGCTTCCTCTTCACCTCCATAGGCTGGCTTCACATTTTCTCCTGTCATGGGGCTGACATTCCCAGCTAGCATACCATAAAGCTCAAATGCCATCTGTAACAACAAAAAGAAAATGGAGCATACAAATAATACAAAAAAAAGAAGCCACTAAACTATAACAGAAACATATACTGGACTGCCTGTGAACAAATTAAAAAGACAGAATTGAAACTTAATTAATGACTAAGCAAGGGTTAGAACTTAGAAGCAAAGTCTAACTCTAACATTAGAATGCTCAGTTCTATACATGCATGCTAGCATAAATATTACCACAGAATTATTACAGCCATAAAGCAGGGAAAATACTATCAACATACATGATGATAAATATAGCAAAGGCATTCTGGCATGAATCTCAAGTTCGCAGCTTCCCCCCATATCAGAAGATATAAACCCATGTATAAAAGTTTGCGCTGTTGAACTTCCTGTTGTATGGTTGGTAACCTATACATTTTGATCCGCATGAGTTAAAATCAGAATTACATAACACTATACCCAAAATGATAGAAACACATGAAAAGGGCAAATGCAATACTTGATGTAAGGAAATCACACATGTTGAACATTAGAAGACTTTACCATAACTGATACGGAAAAAACATATATATATTTCAATTGCGGCAGCAGATGATGACATACACCTTGAAAATTCCTATTAGAACTTAGATGTGATGTTTGCCGTGTACCTTTTTCATACACATACAACCTAGCAGTAACTTAGGGAAACTGGCATACATAATGGACAAGTCCAGTCCAGCATATCTGAGGATAGCGACCATTAAAATTACAGTAGTGACAGGATCTTACCAAAGGCTACTTTTTCGATCCAAGTATTTGCACCATTTCTTGTAGTTCTTGAAAAGTTTCTTCATCACGTCTGTTAGTGCCCGCTCATCCAACTAAACAAGAAATATAGAAAAATATATCACAAGTGTACAAAGCATTCACTAATTTAGTAACAGGCCAGTTGAATGTCATTGTTTCTTGCATTTCACAAAGCTAAATTAAATAGAATCTTATATTTTTGTGTTCTAGAGTCAAGTTAGAAACTGCTCAACTGTAAATTTAGTTTTCTTTACTTGAAATATATAAACATTCATCTTTTCCAAAAAACAAAAAAAAAACAAATAAACAAAACATACATTGTTCAAAAGAGATAAATGGACACGGACCAGCCATACAACAATCCAGCAGCAACTGATTACTAAAGCAGATTTTTAGCTAAACCATTCTTGTATACCCAGGACTTTAACCAATTTCAGAAAGCATAGCAAAATAAATATACAGGTGATCCTTTGATAGGAATAAGAATCACCATCAACACAATATTACAGAAGAAAGTACTGGAGTGAAATTAAAAGTGTAAAACCACCCATATAAAGGCCAAACCGCC
>JAYMSZ010002729.1:0-11539 GCA_036897665.1 Pelargonium citronellum
AGAATTTTGAATATAAGCTCAGATAGCTCAGTTGGCAGAGCATGGGAAGAGGAACCCGACGGCCAGGGGTTAGAGTCTAACTCTACCCTTCTTAATTGATGCATATGCATAGAAGAATTTCCTGTGATCCAAATTTGACAGCTTTATACAAGGGGCTCTACGACTAAAACCTTTACATGTCGGAATAAAGAGAGCAACGCTTTAACCATCAAACAAATAGGTAACAGGCAAAACAAGTAGTTCGTGAACGTAAAACTGTAATATGGAATTTTTTTTTAGAGTTTGTTGTTTCTTTAGTTATTCTATATACTAATTAACATGTAATATGGACCAGACCCTACTTACTAATTAAAAAAGGGGATAGTAAGGAAATCCCTTAGCAGGGGTTGAACCTTCGATTTACGGATTATGGGACCTCAAAAGAACCTCGATAGGGCACTAAAATTTTTAGTTGTTGATGATGCTAGCGAAGAATCAAAAAGGTAATCTTGGGTGTAGTTTTTGGAAATGTTATTCTATATTCCAAATAGAAAACAAATAATAGAATCACTAGCCAAACGGTTTACATGACATCTTGTAGGATTCCTCTTGTTCTCTTAGTAGCTAGCACTATAAGAGAGGATTAAGCCTTAGAGAGATTAGAGAGGGTTCTATATATAACTGAAAGAGCTCAAAGGCTGACTATTTTAACTAAGTAATCCCCCTTTGTATAGCACAAAAAACAACTCTTCTGCTTAATTTTACGAAGATGTATATCTAAATTTACGGTAGCAAAAGTATACTCACTGAATTACAAGAGCCCCCTGAGCAGGAAACCCTCTACCCACCCTAGAACCTCTAGTAGAGTTACCATACAAAACTGAAAATTTATAGTATAAGGCTAATCCCATACCAATTGACTTGAAAGACTCGAGGATTCCTTTTGCCTAAACACCTTAAGAAATCCTTACCTTAAAAGGACACAAACTAATAAGTAGTAGTAAGATCTAATTAATGGCTTATAAATTCGCATAATTCTTGAAATCCTGAATTCAAATACTAGGACACTCGTATGTAACTGAAGTTGACTATCTCAAAAATTGTATCAACAAACAAAATATGACAGTTTTTACAATAGTATATACGGCTCACCTGGTATATATTCCCTTTAGCCTGAAAGGGCACTCGGTAACCAACTAAACTTGTTTTTAGTTTGAACAGCAAAGACTAGACCCTTGGTTGTTCGTCAGGGAATTAATTAGTTTAAATTAATTGTTGGACTTAAAAAGCTATACTACACCTGGTGTACACATTTAATAGTCTGTCTTACGGATTTTTTCCCTGGTACTTAAGTACCCCCCTATAGGAGATTCTCTTAACTACACTAAATTACACTAAAAAAATATCCCAGCTTTAATAAGGGGTAATAAGTATAGAACAAGTAGACCCTTAATCTGAATAAAAGGAGAGTCTTGTAATGATTTCCGTAATTCCTAAAAAACAGGATTCTTTATGATCTAGCCTTCGAAGTTACACTCGCAGTTTATTAAACTATATATGAAAATGCTATAGGTTAGGGGGGTGCCTCACAAGTTAAAGACTCCTGCTAATAACTTAGTAGCTGGCTTTTAGGTCTGAAATCACTTAGATAGAATAATTTAGTTTTATAAAATTACAGCTAAAATTCGTGGGCTTTTAAGATTTTAGCTTCGTACTTATCCTAGTTTTGATGAGCAGAATTTATAAACTCTGGAGGACTCTTAGTTGGGTATTGACTCATAAGTAAGAGCCCAGAATCTTGACTTTTTAAGGGATTTTTAAAATAAATCCTTCAATACTTCTCTATATCTAAAACAAGAGGTAAGAGAAACCCCAATCCAGAACCTATACACTAGAATATTAACTACTATACCTATTGCAATCTATTCTAACTATTAACAATACTAAAAACAAACTACAATACTAAATAACTAATATACTAACTTTTATTATATCTTAAATCTTATACAAGAACTTTCTCTTCTATACTTCCTAGAGCTACACTAAGTACAAAAGCTCCATTAGATAAGTTTCTTTATTCTCTAGCTGGTCTAGCTACAAGGAGAAGTTTAACTCTCAAGACTAAGCACCGGGTTTTGTTAAGAACAATTAAAGTCAAGACGAAGAAGTAAGTCATGCAGAAGGTGTGAAAGTCAGTTTCTTTTCTGTTTCCTGTGTTTTCCAGGTTTCTGAAGTGAAAGTCTTTCTTTATTGTTGGTGCCGGTATTTCTCCTTCAGCTTTTTAATTTTAAAGTAAGGGAAGTTTCATAACAAGTTTTAATAAGGAATGGAAATGTATTAGAAATCAAAAGCAAAAGGCTCAGAGTTGTAAGACTTACTGGATAGACTCATTCATGTTTTAATGCAAGTTAATGATCATAGAACTGGTTTTTTTGTGTCTTATCCGGAAACCTTTAAGTGCTCTTTTTCTTTAACAAAAATTAACGAATAAATAGTTAACTAACTAACATAGTGTCTAACTGCAAGCTTTATGAAAGTAGAATCTTTAGTACTGGAGTTTCCTGCTCTATCCAAAAAGCTTAAGTGTTAATTTCTAACTTCCTTGGACTCTTGAATAGGAACCTTGAGAAAAGTTTAAGTAAGTAAGGGGGTTTAGCTAACAAGGGGTACAAGGATTTTGCATATCAGTACAGAATTTACTATTAGCTAATCCAAAGAATTAGAAGAAAGCAAATTAATAAGCATTTAAAAGCTATTATTCTGAAAATTAGAAAGCTTTTGTTTCCTTGTTTACAACCCCGCTTCAGTCCATCTTGAATAAGATGATAAAGAGGTTTAACTAAAGTCCAAACACTGAAGTCTAGGATTCCGGTATCTACCAAAGGGTATTTAAATTGTCATACAATAATTTAGATTTGAAACACGTAATTATAGGGCACTTTTTGTTGTGCAAGGTTCGGTAAAAGAGTTAAAGTATTTTGTATATATAGGTAAAAGTAGACTTCGCCCTCTGCAGTTAGTTTAGTTATTTCCTTTTTTATAAGATCCTAATCCCAAGTGTAATCTTAGAGAATTCTTAGAATATATATTCTTCTCAGGTCAGAAGAAATGAGACAAAAAAGCGCATACGCATAAGCATCGCGGTAAGGTGTTTCTCCATAGCTGAGTTTCGCAAACATATAAATATGTAATACTTATAGAAAACCCAAAAATGAACCTCTTGAATTCAAAAAATGTACTTGACTTACACTTCCTATAGCAGCTACTTTTTTACAAGATTTCTTAACCCGAACTAAAAAAATATCTTGATTCTTCTATCTAAAAGATTAAGCTGTATGTGACCGGATGTTATATTAACCATTAGCACAAACACCTATACATGATCTATACGTTCTTGTTGATTAGAGATGTGTAAGCAGATGCCTATATTAAAAAGATTTTCCGTACCAAATTGAATATATTTTTTCAGATAATAAAATAATTGGGTAACAAACAAGTATATGCATCGATAGCTATCATTTTTTACTAGCATTAGTTTATAGTGGACTTTATCATAGGATTACTTTGAGCTTTTCTGTATACCCAGGACTAATTAGGTAAACCTATACTTTGAACCTTGTTAAGCTATTGCAAGGAACCCTAATAAAGTATAATTACTAATTTGCCTTTCGAAAAAAGGAAGAATTTCAGTTTACTTTTTTATCGAATAGATATAGGGTTGCACTTCAGAGTAGTCTAAAGACTTCTATGTTATCTAAAGATGACACAACTAAAGAAAACCTGCTTGGGGTTACCTTTCAAAAAGATTCTTACTTGTTTGTCACCTACTTTTAAGAACTTACCTAGTTTGGTATCAAAGTATTGATACGCATAACAATTCAATTTTAATGTGTATAAACACAAGCTTTTATCAGAAAATTATATCTACAAGATTGTGTCATAAACAAAGAGTTTCGACAGAGAGGAGTGAGCTTTAAAGAATATAGGAATAGGGAGTTAGAGTCTTTCCTATTAAATAGTAATAGATAGTTGCTTTAGCGAAGAGAGTGGGACCCCGGAATCAGTAAACCAAAATGCAGAAATTAAGAAGATATTTTAAGTGAGAAAAAATTCCACAGCATAGTTTATTGCTTTTTAAACTAAGCAGCCAGCAGGGAATTTAAGGGCACCCAGTTCAGAACTCCAGTTGGGTTGGTAATAAAACTCTATATGAGTTAGACTAAAGGAAGTCCCCAAGGCTCAAAGGGGCTGGTCAAGAAACTCCAAAAGTACTCCTTAATTAAAAATTAATATTATATACCTACTTATTTTACTCAATAAATAACGGATCCTTTAATACGGGAGCCCCCTAACCTTTCGGATTCTCCGTTCCCCTGGTTTATCTTAAAAATCAAAAAGTATTCATCAAACTGGCAAATATTTAAGCACTTTTATTCCATTTTTCTAGAACCTTCATCTAACCCAGTATAAGCTATCACAATCGTTAAATGGGAAAATTACAACAAAAGTACGTGAATGACCCCAGTTTAATACCTAATCCCTTACTTGGTTTTTGATTCAAATATCTTGCATGCTTGTGCGCACCTATTATTCGGATATTTTTAGGTTAGTAAGAATCCGTTTAATTCTATATTTTTGTCACCCTCTATCTCACTAAAGATTTTAAGTATTATTTAATAAGGTACGGTAAAAGGGACATTAAGTCTTCTTTTTACTATGCTAATGCTTGCATTTTGGTTCTCATCTGCAAGATCATTAGTTCGATAAGGAGCAATCTTACCCCCATATTGATATTAGTCAAATAAGATGAAATTCATAATAAAGTTTTATAAAAGAGCATCAAAGGATTGTCTTACTATAATTAATAACTAAAATATTATCTAAATTAGAAAATACTTGAACAACCAAGATAGATATAGAAGGAGAACCCCTAAAAATGTACACTACTAAATTTCTAATTCCTTTGCTCAAACTTTATTTTTATATCTATCATTATCTTTATTATAGGGTACAACGGATATATAAATCCTAATTTCATTTTCACTCATACTCTCTTAGTAATTGAGGAGCTATGCCCCTTTTATTAAGGGTCTCTTTATATTTATTTTGAAAAGCAGTGCCAGTGCTTGTTCCCAGCGAAATCCCTAAGCTCCTTTGAATCCGCAGTGTAAACGAGGTAAAGGTTTTTTCAATATGGATCCTATCCTAAGTCTTTTTTATCCTAATGTTACTATTTCTGCGTATATTTGTACACTTTTTAGTCATAGCGCATATCTTGGCAAGTAATGCTCACTCCTTATTTCAATTTAGTATATATCTATAGGATCAAGTAGCATAGCTAATATGTGGTATTCTGCCTAAAAACTCTTGCAACCAAGGTTATATTACAATATGAACTCCTATCCTATCGACAGAAAATATAGGGCTCTAGTTTGGGTAATTTTTAGGCAACTTACTAATCCAAAAATAAAAAGATTCTCGAATCAATTACGCAGTTTTTTATAGAACAACCGGGCTTAGGTATGCTTTTTGGAATAATATATGAACTAAAACTTTTGATATGACATTCAAGCGAGGACTTTTTTGTATTGAATAATTAGGGTTAGTAGATCGATAAGCGAGTACTCTTGCAATTAGGTACTAATTTGTTAACATTGACTTTTATAAAGAAGCCATAGACTTAAAAAGAATAAGGAGCTTTTCCTAAGAATCTCCTAACTACTCCAGAATAAGACGGCCCTACTCTTTGTATAAATATAGAAATACCTTGAGTTTGAAAGATTATTCGGTCCATTACCAGAGTTTTCTTACTATACATTTCATATCTAACCCTTAACAGTTTTACCAGTCTGAGACCAGGTATTTATAAATCCTGAAAATAGGGTTACCGCTCGTTTAGTACTCCAGTTACTTTACAAATTTTACGAGTGGTGAGGAGACACCAACTCCTATCGAGAAAGTAAAGATAGGAAGGAAAATATCTCTGCCAATATTTAAGGGTAGGTTTTAGAACTATAGCAAGATTCTTTTTTTGATTGTATAATAAAGAGGGATCCCTGCATTTAGCATTTAAACTTCTTGTACAGGAGCTTTGAGTGCAGCTCTAACTATGGCTCGAACCCACAGGATTTTTACTAAGAGTGTTTGTTCTACCACAGATCTATTACATTTTTGTTCACATTATTCTAGAAGCATTTACTACTAAAAAAATATCTTTCTATTCTATCTAAGTAATTAGAATTAAGGAAAGTTTGCTAGTTTCATACCTAAATTATCCTACTACTAATTCGCGGAGTCTTGCAGTTGCTGATATATCTACGTTGAAATTTGCCTTTTTTAGTTAGTCTGATTATTGAAATGTTAATTCTTTCTATTCCTTACCTTTTCTTGTATTTGTAATATCTTGATTCCACTCCATTCGCGTATATATTTATAGGTTTGCAAGATACTGAAATAATTAAGGAGTTTCTCTTAACTTACGAGTCAGAATCTCCTGAGTGGAAAACAAGGGCCTCTAAAAGGGTTTAAGTTACCTAACAAGAGGATAATCCGATATATGGGGTTTATCAAGGCGTTACTCTCTCTTTTTACATGAATGGTAATTATTACTAAGGATTTCTAGTGTATCAAAATAGGAATCTAGTACACAAGCTCTAAATTATAAGCACAAGATCCGACTAACCTACTAATTTCTAAAGGGAATAACTTTTCAAGCATATATCATAAACCTTTAAAAACTCTATGTCTTGATCTTAGCTTAAGCTTAAAAGAGTTTACAAGAACCCTTTACATAATGACTTAACCCCCTAAAACGAGGCTCTATTACAAATAATATGAGAGACTGCTTAATAAGAAAATATAGTATAAGGAATAAGGTTTATGTGAGCTCTTACGAGGTAAAGGATTGACCACAGGGCCCAGGGTTAAGGGATAGACTCTAAAGCTCCTTTATAAAGTGTAGTAGACGTAGAATAAAGGATTCACAGATTGATTGTGTATGATCCTAGATTTTTAGAATTTACTTAAATTTGTAAGTTAAAATCCTTATTCCTAAAATTAGAAATGCCTAGGTCCTGTCTTATGGACACCCTTTTCTTAGAAGCTGGATTGACAACTTTTCTTTCTAGTCACTTTTGGAATTATTTTAGGGATACCATGTAGACCCTTGCTAAATTATTATTCCAGTCTAAGAGGGGCCCTTTTAGTTTTACTTACAAATCTTATAAATTACACGGCATTCCCTACTAAATTGAGTTTCCTTGTTCTATAGAGAAAGGGGCATAAAAGCCTCCTGAATCTTTTTTTTATGTATCTCCTGGTTACTCTTATTGGAAATCAAGATATACCTCCAAACTTCGTAGTTAGTTATTTACTCTAGCTTCCATTGAAGGTCTTCAGTTTAAGATTTAAACCTTTTATTACGGGTTATTCTTTTAGGATTGTAGGGTTTTCAGAGCTTTCTAAGTACATAGGGTTCGTGCTCTTTTTTTTATATTAATTGACTGCCTTTGAAGTTTCTCACGGAGAATTTTACCTGGATGTACTAATAATTTTAGACAGAGTCTCCTTATACCCAATATTAATAAGAATCCAGAACTTAAAATCCTAAAATTAAGGAGCCTTGTATCTCCCCAGAAAAAACTAGGAAGTGAACTTTTAAAAGGATAAAAAAAATAGAATACGTTAAGTATCAAAAATAAAGTAATCCTAATACAAAGTATAAGTCTAGTGACAGTACAATTTCTTAGCCGGGAACCCCCGATATAAATAGAATTCAGTTACATATTCAACGAATCTATCCCACCTTTCAGACTTAAATAGTACCCCTTTGAGCTTCAAGAAAACCCTTTCTCCAGCTCTTTTCGTGGCCTGTAATGCACGGTAAGACCGTCTTATGTATGATTTTTTTGCCTTGTCTTATCCGTCTTATCCTAAGAGATAGGTATGCATTTGATAACACCAGTGTCAACCTGCTGAGAGAAGCTCTCCGTGGGAATAAAGAGAGTTTGTAGTAACGTATTACTTGCTGCCAAAATATTAATAATGAGTCCTATATTACTAGAAAATATCGCTAGAATTTTACTTATTAAAATATTCAAAGTAGTTCTATAAAGGGGTATGAAGAATAGAGGGATCAGAATAAAATCTACGGGGTTTTCCACTAATTTTATGAAACAAGACTCTTGTGTAGTAGCCCACAGCATTATTCAAAGCTTGCCTATATAATAAATTAGGGCTGTCCTAGACGCAAATAAAAGGATGAAAGTATACCCCTTTTCATAGTAGAGTTTGGATAAGGTGCTTTGCTATACTGCGAGGTATTTTTCGATTAAATAAGATCAAATAAGGAGGCTGAACTCGGATAGTTCCGCTGGGTTAGAGTAACCTCACGAAGTTCATGGTAGGTTCAAAATATGTTCCTGTTAAAAGAATAGAGCAACCAGAATTACGTATAAATTAATTACATTAATCTTAAGCTATTACGCACGCTATGAAATGCTGGTCTATTATTTAGTTGTTTACTTGTTTTACAAGAAAAAAAGGACCTTAGGGGCCCCTTGAGTAACAAACCACTATATACCATATACTCTTTCGGGCGAGAATGCACTAGCACTTCTTTATAACAATACAATTGTTTCCCGTTGAGTAAATGCATTCTATCAGTATTACTTATTTTCTGGGATTAAAATCTAAACCTTTCCTTCTTGGAACTGCTTAAAAGGCCCTTTATATATCCAGGTGAGTACTTTCTATAGTACAACAAAACAAAGAATGATTTATAGACGTTCCTTTAGAAGCTCCCTATATAAAGATATAGAGACAAGGAACTATAGATAATATACTGATCCAGATACAATACTAAGCGACAGGGTAAGAAAACTTCAACTGTAGATACAGGGTAGCCGGGAGTATGAAGAATAGGGAACTACTTCTACTTCTTCTGTTACACCTTAGTTTTCTGAAACTCTTTCATTATGATTACCGACTCTCATTGTATTAGTAAATTCTATTTTAACCCTAAAACCGGCACCTGTCAGAATCATATAAAAATTGACATTATATACTATGTAAATAACACATATCTCGAGCCCTTCCCCTAGTTTACTAGTTTAGTTGTTCTTATAAATAGAATTTATACAAATAAAATGAGTAAGGTCAAATAAAGAATAAAGGGGGTTTAGCGTTAAATCTTCCGTAAAAGTAAGACCTAAGCCAGTTCACCAGTAAATTTCCGTAAGTAAAGAAAGACTCTTAATTAACCATTCGAACCTATACTCTTGACGAGAAACCCCTTTCTGACTCCAAAAATTCTTGAGTTTAAACTTGCAGCTACTATAATAATGATATTATGAGTAACTCACCCATAAACCCGCTAGGCTTTCCTTAATTTTATCTAACCCAGCACCTAGTTTTATAGAACCCTATCTGACCTATATACTATTGGTTAAAGTTATTTCTAGTCTTTCATAGAGATTAAGTCCTTTGCTTAGTATTTTAATTTGTATTAAGACGGAGCTCTGCCAATTGTTTTTACAAGCGGGTTTTCCCTTTAGGGCATCGCGGATATAGTAGGTAATTCGTGTCATAAGTACTCCCTAGTTAACCTATTTAAGAAGCACCTTTAAATTGTTTAATAAACTTAAGTGAAATTTATAAAGTAAAGCTCAAACTTAGATATTAGATCGATAGACTTTACCTATTTTCGAAATGTTACATGCGGTTACGCTACCCTTCAGAAAATCTAGGAAGCCCTTCCTCTTTACTTTAAAAGGAAAAGCTTGTCTCTTTTTCTAGTATAAATTAGAACTCCCAAGAATATGCCAATTAGGAAAATTCTGATTAATTTGAAAAGTAGAGTACATTGATGAACCAATTCTCATTGAAACCAAAACTTCCTAGTAAGAGACCCGTGTAGATTCTTTCCACCATTCTTTATTTGTAGGGACCTTATAAGTTAGTGTTAATTAAATTATTGACACGAGCCCTAAGCCTACTGATTGGAGAGTCCCCGATATCTGATAAATATTCACAAGAGGGGGTATATACACGTATACTAGGGCCCTTTGAGTACTCATTGAATGTGAGAATAGCTTAAAAAAGCACTTAGTTAGACTTGCACAACTGATTCATAATTATACAACAAAAACTCCCAGGGGGGGTATCCTAATACTTTTACAAAGACTTTAAATGCCTTCAATTTTTAGTATATGGGTTCTTTTTCTCGATCTCGAATAGGGGTCCTCGCATTTAAGGTGTACCAAAATAGAAATCTTCATCATATCCAACATAGACAACCCCAAGGAATTTTCGGATAAAAGAGTTGGGTACATAAGATTTTTTACTAGGTTTCTCGACACTGAACACTGACTAGAATAAGATGAGAATAGGTCCTCGAAGTTCAATTAAGGGACTGCTTTCTACTTGTCAATACAACAATTAAGATCCTGTAACAAGGAGTCTTCTCCTGGAGATGGGGTTTTGGGTTTGGAATGAAAGGAAGCTCTAAGCTTTCCCAAGCATATAAAGAAGGAAGTTTTTTACTCGACTGCCTAAAGTATATAGATATCCCCTATTTCATATGTTTTTCCTTTAAATACTAAAGGTAATAACTGCCCCTATACTTCTATCTGTATTCTATATATAATAAAGAATTGATAAGAGGTATTCTCCTTAAGACTTTAACATCTATAACTCCTAATACTATATTACTTATAATTAAGAAAACCTATAAAAGACTAGCTATAAGAACTCCTAAGATCAAGACTACTGAGGTAAGTATATAAAAACCCCAAATACAAAAAATGCCTAAGGAATAGTGAAGCTTTTTTGGAAACTACCTTGCTTGTAAAATTCCTAGCGATTCCACAATAATAAGGATACCGGACTTAAGAACGTGATTCAAACTAGTATATAATTTTATTTTATTAGAAATTATGTTTTAAGCTGAGCAACAATCCTAGAGAGCGGGTTTGTTCTCCAATATCTTATGAGAGTTCTTCCTTTTCTTTGTAAGGTCTTTTTCGTAGGGGTTCGCTTAACTAGACAGGAAATTTAGAAGTTAAGTAAGGAAATCCACTAAATGAAAAAAAGTCTATGGCTGCTCGAGATGTTATTTGTAGGATTATGTTGTTCCCTGCTTTTTAACAACGAATTAAATTCTTATAGGAATTCCAGCGACTCCTTTTCCAGTTCGTAAAGTACTTATGGATTTCCTAACAAGCAAGTAATAAGCAAGAGTCCTTTTAAGGAAGAGATAAAGAACTAAGTAAGCGGCTCTCGTGTTCCTTTGGTTTCTAGGTTTCCGATTCTAGATAGAGCTTAGTGAAGTTCATGGATTTTGCAGGAGAGAAGAGACTTTCATTATACGGTAAAATACTAGAGAAACTCTGGATGGAACTTGTGACTCTGGTTTCATATTCTTAGAGAGAGGCATCGATCTTAACCTTCGATTGCTGTGACTTAAACCCAAAGAGCGACTACTTCCTTTTTCTCTGGATTGACTCCAACAAATAATTGAAGCAGCATACGCAAACCTTTAGCTCCAGATTACTTACACTTT
>JAYMSZ010002730.1:0-11539 GCA_036897665.1 Pelargonium citronellum
GTCAAGCAGTACAGGCAAAACCCTACTAAGAAAATCACGTTCACGGAGGTCCGCAAGACGCTCATCGGCGACGTTGGATCGATTCGCAGGGTTTTCGACTTCCTGGACGCCTGGGGGCTGATCAATTACTCGCCGCCGGCCAAGCCGTTGAAGTGGGACGATAAGGAGAGCAAGTCAGGCTTGCAGGGTGGTGCAGAGTCTGCAGGGAGTGAATCTTCCAAGAAGGTATTTGAGAAAATCTTATGTTATGGGATTTTTGTAATATTATTAGGTGGATTATTTGCATTTTCACTTCTCATATGCAAAACAAATTGTTTATGAATGTTGATGAAGAAATAAATCTAAGATTGATTGGTTATATGCAATGTGGAATCATAACCCAATGGTATATTTCTCGCCATGGAGACAGTTGATGACACACATATGCTTGATGAATTTCATTTATTCTGAAACAATTGAAGACTTAAATGTGAAGATGCAACAATTGAGACTTTTTGTTTTGTGTAGTGAAGGTAGGGGAAGTAGTGTCCGAAACACAAACTTTGTATTATTGATTCCCTTTGTTCATTCATGTGTTTACTCACAGAAGGAAACCTCAAAGAGATTGTGCAATGGATGCAAGTCTGTCTGCAGCATTGCTTGCTTTGCTTCTGAGAAGGTAATTTCTCTATTATTTTTTGGTCTAAATAAGCTCTCTTTTTTACTGAACTACAGCAGTTTATTGACAAAATCATGAAATCATTGCTAACAGCCTTGCAATATTGTTTGAATAAAAGTTTAAGCAAAAAATAAATAATAAAAACAGGTTCAAACAATTCAACTTCTAATGGCAATTAGATGAATTTATGCACAATTATATGTTCTTCTCATCACTGTCAATCTGTCATGGTTGCTGCCTGATGGATTGTTCACAAGTTTTGACGTTAGTATTGGAGCGATGGTCTGGTTGTTGCCTTGTGGCACACTTGTCAACTTTACACAATTTTGTGTAATTATTATTCTTAATGTAAACATATAACCTGCTCCTGAACTGATAGGAAAGTGTTGGAAGAGGCCATATTCGTTATTCATGTATTGACATTTGGCACAGTTATATTCTTTTTTTAGTGATATCATTCTTCATGCAATTAGCATTTTGTGGATTGAAATGTTGTTACAACTGATCTATACTATCTTTTTTGTACAGTATGACTTGACTCTTTGTGCAAGATGCTATGTTCGTGGAAACCATCGGGTTGGCGTTAATACATCAGATTTTAAGCGGGTTGAGATCAGTGAAGAGATGAAGACAGAGTGGACAGAAAAAGAAACAATGCAGCTTCTTGAAGCCATTATGCACTATGGTGATGACTGGAAGAGGGTTTCACAACATGTTGGTGGTGGCAGAAGTGAGAGGGAATGTGTCGCCCATTTCATTAAGCTTCCTTTTGGGGAGGAGTTTATGGGTTCTCATGACTCTGACAAATCTAATCAAACGAAGGATTATAGTGATTCTGAATCTGGATCATTTGCAAGGAAAAGAATGTGTCTGACCCCTCTTGCAGATGCTAGCAACCCGATTATGGCTCAGGTACATACTCTGGATCATTGTTAGTCTAAAAATGGAAATAAATAGTTTTTGGACTTGTTTAACATTAGGCTTCATGGTTGTTAGAATTTCTGTTTCCCATGGATTATAAATTTATAATCGGGAGAGAATCACCCGGTTCGGCCAATTTCTCCTGATTCTGTATTCGATTCTTCCAATTCACACGAACCACCCGATTCACACATGGTGGTTCATACGAGACTAGTTGTAACTATCAGGTCAATTGTGTCTCGACCCATATTGAGAAAGTCATATTTATTATTTTTGAGCTATTACATTGTTTTAGTTTAAACTAAAAAGAGTCTGATAATTGATATATCATAAATTTATCATACAACTCCTTTTAAAAGTTTTGTGTGATTGTGCATGAATCTTCCAGTTCAATTCGATTCCCGATTCGGACTCATAGATTTTGCATTTTGTTTCCTGATTTGAACCACGATTTAACAACCATGGATGATTTAGATTGTAGTCTGTATGCCAAACTTTGCAATGAAGATGGCTTTCTTTCATAACCAGAGGTATTTTTTTTCAAATTTTATAAATTCAACTGATTTCATAACAGCATCTTCATCTCTAACAAATTTCATACATGGTATAGCTAATACCTGAGGTTATCTGGCTGCTTTTAAAATCCCATGGTGCATCAATAAGAGATTCCGACTACATCCCTTGTGGAGACCCCTCCCCTTAGTTTTGCAATCTTCCTTGCACATTTTCACCTCCAAATCGTGTCTACATATTGTGGGCAGACTGGTTCATTATCTGTTATCTCATGTGAGCATTGTGGCAACTAAAACACTTAACAATAACACAGTGAATTTTTGCATTCTGACTTTGAGTTGTGATTGTCTTTATGAGGTTTGATTGATTTTCAGCTAACTAACCAAAGTTGAGAGCCCACAAGTGTGTAATGTTATATTGTTATTCTCAGCTTGACATTTTGGAAACATTAGTATTATTTTAAGGTTTGTCAGTTCTGAATTGTCTGACTCAATTAAGCTGTGTTCTGTTCAATTATAGTGATGATGCTCAGCCATGCTCTCTCCTTTTTTTATGGTTGGTTAATTATTATACTTTTTCATTGATATTTTTGCAGGCTGCTTTCCTATCAGCTTTGGCGGGCGTGGATGTTGCAGAAGCTGCAGCTCAAGCTGCAGTGAGAAGTCTGTCTGAGGTGAACAAAGGAGCGAATGGGGAAAGTCTTGGTTCTTTTGCCAGAAGTTCAACAATGAAAGGTATGAATGACTTAAATAATCTCCTTGTTTTTCACTTCTGCGTATAGGTGTGAGTTCTGTGACATGTGCTTGTATCATGAGTCATGTCGTGTTATGGTTTGATAGACAATGTGATTTTGAGCGGAATTGATCTTTTAATGTAATTCTATGTGGTGGTTCACGACTGCTGTTCAAGTTCTGCTGGTGTATAACAATTTAGAACCAGGGAGTGTGTGGATCTGAGAACTAATAAAAGCAGCGTCTCTAATGAAATTCAAGGTTTACCTATGTTGAACCATTGAAACATATAATTGTCTAGATTTTTTTAACATACCAGTTTGAATCAGCAGAATCATGGTTTTTCTTTTGATCCAGTGGGTGTTGCTTCTACTAATACCACGGAAGAAGTCCATGGAGATGCAACCTCACTAATTGAGAAGGAAGAGTTGGCTGTGGAGAGAGCAATATCTGAGATTGCAGAAGTGCAGGTACGTCATTTCTGAACTTAATGGCCAATCTCATTTCTCAACAACCAAACCATATGCCAAGCATCGAACTTTTTGCAGATGAAGGAGATCATGGATAGAATTGTCCATTTTGAGGAATTGGATATGCAGATGGAGAAAGAGAGGCAACAATTGGAGCAAATGAAGCACCTGCTCTTTGTTGACAAGCTTAATCTTTTATTTCATAGAAATTCCGCTCCAAAAACTGGAGAACGCGTGGTGGAGAGTGTAAAAACAATTTGAATTATTTGGATAAAATGTTAAATTAGGCTCTGACTTGTTTGAAGTTATTTGGATTGAAGTAATCGAATAGTACTTAAGTGTAACGACATTTGTGCAAATATGCATCATTGTAAGAATCAATTAGAATTAGTGACAATTACTCGGAAATGAATGGATATATGAGTATTTACTACAAAATAATCAGTTGAACCAATGTGTGAAAAGCACTGAAGTTGACAAGTTTGAACATTTCTTGTGCTCATATAAAGCTGAAAGATGAAACCACCTGCAGAGACCAAAATAACCCATTCAATTCAGTCACTATACTGTGTTTTTGGTGCAACATAAAACCAGCAACTTCCTATTATATTCAACCTACCTTCTCTATTTCTGAACTGTACTTGTCTTTGTTATCTTCCATGACCTGTAGCAAAAAATTAGATTATCGTCAATTGGCTTATAGGTATCATGGAACCAAAAACACACAACAAGATAGACACTGAAGTAACCAGAGCAACACATGCCTGTCCTGTTACGGTGAAGAGTCTATTGACCCAACCGTTAGATGCCATCCCTAACGCTGAATACAAATATCTACGCGCTTCACCAGGATTTTGCAGCGTGTACTGAATGTAGTAAATCCCTGATCAAGTTCCATCCAGTAAGGGTCAAATTCAGTATAATTACAAGTTCCATCCAAATTACAGTGATATGAATGTTTTGCTGCTACCTTTAGAAGCTTTACAGTCTATGAGTTTCGCTGCTACACCCGGTGGATCTTTCCAGCTTCTGTCCAGTCCACTAACCTGTTCAAGTCATTAGCAACTCAGATGTTAGCAAACATGTGAACAAACCATTGCTAACACCATTGTATAACATAAATGTGTGGAGGATGGCGAAAAGCCCACCAAAGTCTCAGCAAAAGCGTCAACTTTGCCAAAGGATTCCATCCTTGTGAAATCCGCGCCAAGTCCCGTGATAACTATGCTGACTGAAGTGAAGCAACCCGTTTAAGTAAATTATCTATTGTATGAATCAAGTAAAGGAAAACCCCGTAGTAGTACCATTTGAACCAGAGCCATCTTCAGGGTAGAAAGCAGTTATGTTGTTGAATCCACGAGGTTCGCCTGCACCCATTAGCCAGTCTGCACATTCAAGTACTTAAATCTTACACTTCCTAAACCGGATTGAGCTCCCCATTTCCACTAATTACCTCAGCAAGATATGTTAAGAATCAAATTCAAGGCCAATATATATTGAAGGTCCACTTGTTCAATTATTCAATCTATCTTACACTTTGACCACACAAATTGAGGCTTATCTGCATAGAAAGTTCTTCATAAAATGTGGCATGAGAACTAACCTTTTGGAATCACTATCTTATACTTGTTTTCATCATCTGTATAAACCCGGAATCCCTCCGGCACATCTACAATCCATCAACAAATTCACAAACAAAACAATCAAAATTCAAAGCATGAATTGGATATGATGATAGTGATAGTGATAGTGATAGAACAAAATTAAAGAACAATTCATTCAACCCTCATCTCTCTTAATTCTTACCAATATCCTTTGCCATTGCATTTGAAACAATTGTTGGAAAAGAAAATGCAGCAAACCCCAAATCTAACATAAAGCCCCTTCTTCTAGACCCCAATTGCTGTTGATCTTGAACATAACAACTGTAGCAAGCAAAAACATGAGAAATCAATGAATCAAATAAAAAGAGCCCTTTAAAAATGTCACAACAGTACCTTGGTTTAGCATCTTCTTGGATGTTCTTGCAACAGAAAACATGTTGCTTTCTGTGTCCTGCAGAAACTGAAACAAGAGTGATTCAGAGAAATAGAAACATCAGAATTGGAAATGAAGGTTGGGATGTGGAGAACCTCTAGGGTTTGGTGAAGAGGAGAGGTGGTGAAAGCTAGGAGGGCATGAGGATAGGCTGAGAGCAGCCACAGACCAAACAGAGGAGACCATGCTTATGTTTTTCTTTTACAACTTCTATTATCCATTTTTCAGTTATGCTTTGCTAAGCTAAAGTAGTAGAGTCAAAATTAAAGATATCACAATATTCTTAAAAATTCGCATAATATTATCCTAGTATTACTTTATTTTTAAAGTTCTAAGAGATGAAAATTTTGTTGAATCTTAAAGTGTTCTGTTTTTTTCTTGAATTTTTTTATAAAAATGAATATCATTATTTTTGTTTTTATAAAGCTAGTTAGTAACAAATTGTCAATAATATATTTATCATAAATCAAGATACATATTTTTTTAATGATTTGAACGCCCAATTTAATGACATATGACAATTTCAAAATATTATATTACAAAACGTGTAATATTATTTCAATTTTGTAATATTTGTCAAAATAATAATAATAACTTAATACAATTAAATTGAAAATCTATTATTATTTTTAGTTTCAAATTTAAATATGAGATAAACTCAATTTAGTATAAAAAGTTTTTTATTAATTTTATGATTATATCTAAATCTAATAAAAAAATGACTATATCTAAATAATTTATAATATCTTTGAAGAACTAACATTATTTTGCCAATTAATCATATGGTTATTCCGGTATACAAATTTCATTCTTAACAAACAAATCACATATCTATTTATTGATTTTAAAATATTATATTACAAAATGTGTTTATACATACTAATATTATGTCATTTTAATATGCTTCTAATCGAGAAAATTTGATTTCATAATAGAGTAAAGTGATATTTAATAATTATTTTACAAATTGTAGATTCTTGATTAAGAGTTATTATACAATAAATCATTAAACAAATCTTAATATAAAATGAAGCACCTAAAATAATAAACAAAAATCAAGGCATGTTGGGCCAAGTGGTTTAAACGCTTCGATTCCTTTTGAGGTCTTAGGTTCAAGTCTTCTTGATGACTGTATGAGGTTAGGTTTTGGTTAATAGGGAAGAACTACCTGTTGTGTGAATCAACTTTTTTTAAAAAAAATAAAATAAATACTTAGATGAGTCAGAAAATAAATCATTAAACAAATCTAAATATTAAATGAAGCAACTAAAATGTTAAACATAACATAGACCCGAGCATGGCCAAGTATAAATACTAGTTTTACAAATAAAAATCAAATTAAGTAATTCACGTTTATCCATCATCAAAAAATTGCTTAAAATTTTTGAAGGTTCGTCAGCTATGTTTTGTGGTAGATTCTTTGTATTTAGTATCTACTCGTACTTTGTCTCTACATTTGATTTGCACAAACATTTTGGAGTGATGTCCAAACTCTCAAACCTCCTGTGATTGTTTTCTCGTTTTTCATTGCTTGTCGAGATCAGATTGTTTGAGCTGGATTGTGCAATTCACATCGAGGACCATCGTTTAACCTGTGGAGCATCGATGAAGAGACAATGGACCTCACTAAGATTGCTATTACGCCTCAGGATTTGCTCTATAGTTTGGTTGATAGTGAAGAGAATGATAAATTTGCTAGCTTGAAATGTGTTAGTTGTGGATATGCAAGCAAGTGTTCGTGGAGGAGGGTTCCTCAGTTGCCATCGCCGGTTAATAGGTTTCACAAGGTTATTAATTTTTGTTCTACTGTTTCGCTCGGTAATGTTCTTATAAGAGATGAAGAACAACAATTCGAAGGAGCACAAATCATTTTAGAATGATCAACTTGTGATCTTGGTATGATTCGGCTCTTTATCATTTTGGTTTTGCTTGATTAACTATAACAATGCATGCATGCCATGTGAATATGTTGTTGCTTTAGTTCTCAAATTCAGTTTAGTATGCCTTTTTAATTTTTTCGGATTTGTTGCTCGTGCTAGCAATGTTGGACTTGTTTGCCTTTTGTTACTCAAACCAATGATTACAGCTTGTGAGATGGTTAGGGAAAATGAGTCTCATACTATTTATACTACAAGATTTATAAAATGAACGACTAAGATTTAAAATACAAATGCACAATTTATGCCTATGAATATGATTAATTCTCTAGAGTATAAGATACTAGGAACTATTCTATACCAATCTATAATTATCATTATAAGTTCTCCCAAACTTCTAGAACCTTACATTTTAAGATAAATCTTTGGGTTGGGTCTTGAAAGGTTTGAGTTTAGACTTGTATTTTTGGGCTCTCTTTCATGATATCCATCTTGCACATGACATTCACATGTGCAAGTCTTGCAGGTGTTCCCTTTTTGCCGTTCGAATAGAATTTTTGTGTCGCTTACACTCGGTCTGTGACAATTTGGATTAGAATGAGATTTTCATTCTTCATGTTTGGATTATGATGTTTTAGTCACGAGAATCTAATTCGACTTTATGTAGTCTTGTTTTAGTTTTGGATAGTTTTAAGGTTAGAGAATGATCAGTCTATTGTAAAGTGCACGATCTTTTGAAGATTTGATTCTAGTTCTAAATTCTGATTATAGGCAAGCTTTTACCTGAATTTGATGTTCTTGCTTGATTTAGTTTTAAAACATGTTCTGCTGTGCTTTATTAGTTAATCTCAAACTATGGAATGTTGAATATCTTTTTTTTTTCACAATGATGATAGTTATGGAACTATATAAGTCTTCTACTAGGATGTACAAAAATCTCTCAATTAAGATTAATCTGTTGACGTGAAATCGTTGTTTTTACATACGAACAATTCTTTAGTTATCTCCTTAATCTTCAAGTTTGGCAGACTATAATTAACCTCATGAAGAATCGCTATAGAAAATATCATAACCAGCTTTAATACCGTGTGAAATTTGACTGCAACTCAAAAGTTTAAGTTTAGAGGTCCGAACAAGTATATCAAGTGGCGAAAGAAACTTCACATTCTTTCAATATGTGAGTTTGTAACATCTTCTATGAGTTTATTTTTGGTAGATCCGCGTAGTGGTAGATATTTTTGCTTCTCAACTCTTGAGTGATTTTTCTTTTCTTTCTACACTCGGTTCTGCTTGAACCTCTACGTGGAATCACCTATTTGGTCATATGCCCCCCTACGATTTCTAGTTTTAGGCTGGTGTTGCATATAGCTACTAGAACCAAAGATCATTTACGAGACCAACAAAAAATGGACGAACAATTATACGTGTTTTTTATTTATTAAAAGTTGAGCTACACAATAGGGGTAGCTCTTCTCTTTTAACCCAAAACCCTATCCCACCCGACACAATAAGATTTAAACCCATAATTTCCTACGTGAAGATGTGTGTCTTGACCATTGCGCCACCCTAGGAGGCATTATACATGTTTTTTTCGAACCAATTTGTTTAAGCATGAGCCTATTCTATCGGCTCATTTGCCAGGTCTACTCATGAGAGATACGTCGGGTTGGGCCCAAGTAATATGAATACTTATTTTAGGCCCAAGTGAGAGCCCAACGAGGCCCACTTTTTTATTTTCCCTTTTTAACAAATAACATTCACCACACACTCAACACATTACCAAAAAGGGAAAAATAAATAAATAAAATAAGCCAAAAGAGGAATAAATTAAAGAAGGTCAAAGATAAAAAAAGAAAACATTAAATAAATAAAAAAGTATTCGCATGGCCCATGCACGCAAGCCAATCGGAACCGTCCGTGCATTCCACGCGTCACCCCCTTGCGTGTCGGTAAAAAATATTAACACATCTACCAATAGGATTGCGAATATAAATAGAGTGATCCACAAGACTGTAAAAAATGAAAAAAAGCTCTCTCTCTCTCCTTCGCTGAGGTTTTAGCCTTTACTCTCTTCATCGTCTCCTTCTTCTTCTTCTTCGCTAGGGTTTTAGGAAAAAATCTCTGCGTGATTTGGATTTGGATTTGGATTTGGAGAAGCTATGGATAGGTATCAGAGAGTCGAGAAACCGAGGCCGGAAATTTCCATTAACGAGAACGAGATCCGAATCACTTCACAAGGTCTCATCAGAAACTACATCAGCTATGCTACTTCGCTTCTCCAGGTACCTTCATTTTCTTCTTCTGGTTCTGATTCTGATAGTTTTGTGGTTTTGGATGTTTCATTTCGTGCATGGATTGGTTAGGGGCTTGTTTGGATGTAATTTTTGCTGAATTTGGTTGATTCGAGTGGAGTGTTGTGTTGATGATGAATTGATGATTCTTCTTTGGTTTTGGCTAGGTATTGTGTGATTGATTTTTTTGGAATCGGCTATGTTTGAGAACTGGTGTTTGGTTGGTGGATATTGAAATAATTTCGTATTGTATGATTATAATTATGTCAATCTATGATGAGGTCTGGTCTGTTATGGTAATGATTGGATGATAAATGTTGTATCATTGTCCACTCAATTTGTATGGTTTTGGCTAGCTGCTCTGTGGTTGAAAGTTTGGAATATTGTGATTGTTGAGGCTGAGAACTGGTGTTTGGTTGGCGGATATTGAAATGATTTTGTACTGTAGGGTTAAAATAATGTCAATCTGTGAATAGTGATGAAGTCTGGTCGGTTATGGTAATGATGGGATGATAGATGTTGTATTATTGTCCTCCAAATTTATCAAGTTTGGTTGGATGTGTTTGGAAGTGATTGATTTATGGAAAATATGGAATAATTGAGTCTTTGGATTCATCACTTAGAAGTCTAATTTGACTGCCATTTTAGATGGATTCTGATTGATTTTTGCAATGAGTAGGAGGCATTAAAACAGTGAAATAGTGTGAGAATTAATTAATTATAGGTTTTGATTGAAATTGATACAAAAGAGTGTTTAAGAACTAGATAATATTAATAGGTAGTATTTGACAGACAATAATCCGAATAAGTTACCTTCTATTTTTTCACTTAAGTTTTTCAGTATCCAGATGTATCCTTATTCAGAAGATGTAATTAATATACACATGATTGACTCATTGACCTAACTGTACTACCTTTGTGTGTTACAAATACAGGGGAATTTCTTATGGATTCTACATCTGATATAATCTGTCTGTTACTCTATAACAAGTCTCTTTTTTTTTTTTTTTGGAAAAAGAGTTGGCAAACATAAATTAACTAATACAATAAAGGAAACAAACTTAGACTAGTTCTTAATATAAGGACTAAGGAGTTAGAATAGGATTTTGTAGTTTAAGAAATCCCATAAGTTATGGGATCTTTAATATCTCAACACTTGGGTATGGGAAGGTTTGAGAAGAAAAAGTGTTGCTGCTGAAAACGGTAGTAGAAAAGATGTATTGGTCCTTTAAATATTTTAGCTGTGTCTCTAGTCAGGCTGGTTGAAATTCTAATTGGTAACCTCATGGCTTATTTTTATCTAGCTTTTCCTTCCTTTCTACTTCTGTCTAAGAGAAAAGGACTAATGCATGAGAAGTAGTCCAGGTTGTATTTTTGACGTTCTAATAGTTTCCAAAATATTGGCCCCTTGAGTTTGTTTGGTCCATGAAAAGCAATAGATATGATTTAAGGAGGGTATTTTACCTTTTGTGCTCTATCCAAGTATGCAAACACTGCTTTTACTATTACCTTTACTTTCTAATCTCCATTTAGGTCCATAATGCTCTCTGTTTAGGATAGCAGTTTTTCCTGGTGAACTAGAATTTCACTTCCCACCAGCCACTTGCTTGTCCACAGGTCTTCTTGGGCTCTGGCAAATCCCTTATGCTGAAGCCTTTTTTTTAAGGGTACATAAGTGTACAATAGGAACATCATGATACAATATAATTAATTAATAACATTTACAATACCGCTGCCTACGTGGAGGCTCGAAGTTGAGATTTCACAACGGTGGCTAAGTGGATTAACCACTTGCCCCGCAAGCGTTGGTTAGTTTTGTACTATGTTGTGTTGTGAGTTGCTGCTGCCTTGTTTTGTTGGTAATTTCATCTGTTTATATTTATTTTTGTGATATTTTTCAGGAAAAACAAGTGAAGGAGATAGTCTTGAAAGCAATGGGGCAGGCAATTAGTAAGACAGTAGCCATTGCAGAGATAATAAAGGTTCACATCTTTTCTGCATTGCTCTCTCTCTCTCTCTCTCACACACACACACACACACA
>JAYMSZ010002731.1:0-11538 GCA_036897665.1 Pelargonium citronellum
TTGTGTGGGTATAACTGACCCGTAAATTTTATATTACATCCAACTTGACCCGACCTGAAATTTGCGGGTTGATAAATGCAAATCAAAACCCGCCAAAAATCGTGGGTCGGATTTCGGGTACCCATTGAATTTGGGTCTAAATTGTCAACTATATGGTCTTGCAGTTACAATATAAATTTCATTTGAATTTTTGTCTCAAAATAAACATCATTTCTTTTAAGAAACTAGTTTTGCAAGAAACATAAATGTATTTATATTAAGTTAGTTTGTATTATTTAAATTTGTTACAACAATAACTAACTTTTCTTCAATTTTTCTCAAAACAAAAAGAAAATAAAACCCTTATTTTATATTGACGAAGAATTTAATAAGTTGTTTGTCCCACTAGAGCTGGTAAAACAGACCCGACCGGGTACCCGAAACTCAATCCGTTTTTGGCGAGTTCGGGTCTACATTTATCAATCCAAAAAAATCAGGTCAGGATCGGGTTGGGTATAATATAAAAAATTTGGGTCGGGTATACCAGTAAAAAATTGTGTATTTTTATTCCCAAACCAGAAATCCGACCATAACCCGAAAACCCTATAAGATCGGGTTAGGATTCATCAACCAGAACCTGACCCGAACTTTTGTCACATCTACTACTAGCTAGGTAAGTGTTCTAGATTTGTCCAATGTTGTCGTATTTTTATTTATTGTACATATATACGTACAATAATAAGAATATGTGTAGTCGTATATTTGTTTATTGATGATAAAATTATAGCAGAACTTCAATCCCAGGCAACTACGTACGTATAAACGTAAGGTTGAAGGGAACGAATCAATAATGCAATCCCAGCTAACCCAAACCCATATCACAATAACTTACGTAATTTCACAACTAATTAATACCATCATCGTCCTCGTCATCAACACCATTACTGTACGTACTGTGTATAGCACATGTCTTCCCACTAAAAACTCAGTCCACATAAAATCCACTTTGGCATGGAACACAATACCGTGTTTCGAAAATTGGACAAAATATTGATTATTTATTGTCGTTCTTTCTAGCAACCCTCGTCTATTATCGATCCTCAGTTTTTGTTTCCATCAATTTACCAGTTATAGAGTGAGATTTGTGGAGTAGAGCTTAGCGTGACGCTTTGAGTGAGAAACATTGTTATTTTGAGTATGATATTCCGTTGCTGATAAAAAAAAATTAATTTACCATTTATTTCTTATTAGTGCTGTGTTCATATATCCAAAATTCTAAGTTTTTTATATTTTATTTTGTAAAAAATAATTATATATTTATATGTCCATTTTGTAACTCTCATATACCACTTGCTAATATAAGTTTGGTAAAAACCATTTTGAAAGGAGTGCATATACATCGCGCCTCCAACTGTAGTTTCTCTCTTAAAAAATCCATGTTTGATGTGCAGCATTTACAGGAAATCTTAATTTTACTACCAGCAAAAGATGAGCTAGATTTGAGCCCCTTACACCTTCAAATCTTTGAGGTATTATATTATTTAGGAACAATCTTGTATGTATGGTGGAAATTAAGGATATAGATCATTAATCTCTAAGAACTCTTATCTTTGACACGCATTGTCTGCCCATCATTTCTTTATTGGCCATCGACAAAGAATATATGTTTGCAATCTTCTTTTTGGATGTCACGCAATACCCACTATCGATGCCTCATTAAGCCAAAAATTCTTCGATATATTTATTTACAACATAAAATATATATTTCTTTTAGTACTTGTTAATTATTTTTTGAACGTAGTGAGAAAATTATTGTGCACACTTGGTAGCTAGCTGCATGATCAAATATATTTATCCTCTTATGCTTATCGGTACGCAATATACTAAAGATTTTATGCATGCGTGTTGTGTTGAATGTTTTTATGTGTGTTCAACGACCCAACACGAATTTGATATGTTTAGTAATTAGGAGCATGATCCAACAAAAAAACGACACGTTCAATAACTGTTATAATTTCATGTCGTGTGTCATGTTACGACAAGAATTGCTAGCTCCAACTGATGATATACTAAAGGATGATGAACATTATATAAAGGAGAGATGGATCCGGGATACGATTTGATGAAAGATTTTTGTTATTCTAATAATTAAGATGTGCAGGCATCTTTACAGACAATTCTTGGCATAAATATCCAAGTACTTGCTAGTGTGAGAAAGTGCTGACAATAATATTCCAAACATGCATAAATAAATATATTTGTGGAAGATGGTAATGTAAAGTCTGTAACCCACCAAAGTAAGTGGGTATGTTTCCAATAACATGAATTTTGCTTATAATATGCAAGTGCTATATAGATTGATGATTTCAGGTGTTTTTGATTTAATTAGAATAATTGCAAAAGATTCTTCTAATAAACAAGTTGGTTTATAGCTAGAGGGAGCTAAACTTCTCAATAGTGTAGACCAGGCTCCAAATCAGCCAACAAACAAACAAAAGAAAAGCAGCAAAATGATGTTGATTCCTCCAAAAAGCAAGGTAATGGCAAAAGGTCAATCAAGAAAGGAATCTTCAATAAGATATTGTTTTCACAACCAATGTTGTCGTGACATTTTTTACTTAGTGTGTAGCTAGGTTGGAAAAATATGGCCTCTAGGTTGTTATACATGATGTCGACCTAACAATTCATTGGTGGGTTCAATCCAACTTAGTTTAGTTAATTAGCACACAACTCAAGTTAGCCAAGAGAAAACGATCGAGTACCATGCATGTGTGGATGTGCTAGTATGTCAAATTAGAAATGAAGTTGGAAATATATAATTTATTAATCAGTACTATTTCATTATCAAAATAAAACAATATACATATTGTAAATATTAATGCGTTTCTGTTGAGTATGTCAATTTAGACACACTAGAGTAGTGTGGTGTTATTTTGTCCATACTTTAAGGCGATTGTATTGAAAACGTTCTAATTGAATTCAGAATTTCAAAGATGAAGTTGAAGGCATAGACTTTTGGGGATGAAGTCAGAGGCTTGGATTCTGACTCCTGGGCTGTTGGTGTTAGCACAAGGTAGCACATTGTTAAGCAGAAACTCGAGTGTAAACACGAGAAACCGCCTTAAGTTTGGGAGTATGAATCTCAATCGGATGAATCTACGCTCAAATAGATATTACTATCAGAGAGAAAAATCCCTTCGCCACGTGATTTCATGTGGTTGATTGTTGGCGAGGAGTAGATTTTTTATTTATAACATCAATTATAGTCCCGCATATCATGTGCGGTGCACCTAATTAGGAAAACACACTGCTTTCCAATGAGTCTAAATATATAATCTTGTATATTTAGTTTGGGAAATAACATCATTATGACTTATTAGACACAAGGCGTGATGAACATGTTGGAATGTCTGACCTCCTATCCACACACACACACAAAGAAAAAAATAATTTAAAACTCTTCATTTATGCTTATTCTTATCTATTGTTGTCATGTAATGGTGTAGGATGTACTGTACAATTGGTGCTGTTTGGGGTCCTTTTATATATAAGAACATAATATAGTAAAATCCGAGTGCATCTGTATCATAATTGCTGTTTGAATTTAATAAAATTAGGGTTTGACAGTCCATACATGTACGTTTGTATATTCCAGTTGTACTGTAATTAGCAAACGGTGGGTGGGTAGGTGGCGACTGTACTGACTAATATTAAGCTAAATGCATGGTGGGTTGTTGGGTGGGTGTCAATATTAAGCTAAATGCATACGGTGAGTTGTCACCATTTGATATACATGTTGTGTTTTTTCGTTTATTAGTTTAAAATTTTAAGTTAAAGTTAAATTTAACATAATATTAAAGCTGATTTGATTTGATTTTGTTTGGGGCCAGTGACCTTTCATTCTTTCTTGGTCCACGTGCATGGTCCATTATGCTATCCGGTATGCACGTGAAGGAGAGTGTTAATATAATGTGAACATTTATATACATGTTAAACCCTCCACCATTCAACAAATTCAGGCATCAAAGGTCTAACCACATATATTTTTGTGTGTTTTGGTCTTGAACATTTATATAATTTTATTATAGTGTTCGTATTTCTATCATTAACGAACTCGAAACAAATTTCGTTGTGCATATTAGAATTAGAATTTCTTTGGCGAATCGCGCTGATTCACAACAAAATTATAGGGGAAATACAACCTTAAAAGGTCTACTCTGAAACAACCAATGACAAAGCCCAGCTGAGCCCACAATCCCATAAATAATTCACTTCTTAGATCGATGGTTTAATGTATTACAATATCGATCAGTAACTAGCTAGTAAGGTTTCTTGGAAATATAGAATGAAAACTTAATGTATTTTCATGAAACTGCTCTATAATATATATAATGGTAGAAAGTGGTAAAAGAGATCAATGTAGTCGGGTTTTCACAATTAAACATGCATGAAATAATGGATGGGACTTGAATACAACAAGTAGTGTTTAAGGTCTTCCTCCAGGAAATGGAGGTCTTGGATCATGTTGGTGGCTTGCACTGCTCTCTGAATAGTCTAACTTCTCTATATCCTCCAGTTCCACAACTGGTGGCTCTTCTTGGGTTGTCCTGAGGCTTCCTAATTAATATATAACAACAAGATTGAAGATTAGCACTAGTTTTAATAAACAACAGCAAAATCATCACAATTACTAGTTAGTTAAAGCCTTACTGGTTGAAGGAACTGCAGCAGCAGAAGAGAGAGCATAGGAGAGACCCAGAAAGAGTACAAACAGTTGAATCAAAGTCCTTTGAACCATTTTGAGATGTAAATTGATAGGTGATGGTGGCAGGCACAAGGAATATATATATGTGTGTTTATATAGGCATGAAACAGAATAAATTAACACAAATTTAAAAAAGTCAAGTCACCATTTTGTGGTGTCTGGTATGGTCTGGTGAGGTGAGTTTCCACTTACCTACCTATAAGTACTACTTTTGCCATCTTCTTCAGCAATTTCCCAGCAAATCACAAGCACCATGCATGCCAATAAAGTTTGGTTCTAAACAAATGACCAAGATTTGAATCGTGTCAAATTGAGCTTCAATAACCAACCCATATTCATTGTTATTTATTTCACTATTAGCTTTGGTGGTGGGGATGGGGATGGGGAATAGGTTCTTTGCCACATAGTTTCCACTTACCAATTAATATGCAGCGTTTGATTTTGGATAAACCAAATCATGGGAAAATATATCTATGATCTTCTATAAAAGTGATCCTCATCTTGATTACACATTCCAAATTAAGATGAAAGAATATAATATAATATATTTTTAATAAAATTAAGGGATATTTACATATGACTACCATCTAATTGACATCTTTTGCAAAAGTTACAAAAAAAATGTTTCAAGATAAATATATGTAACCATGTTTTAAGATACATCTACTCTTTGGGGAGCCTCTCCTTTCCATACGTTTGATCCTTCCTTCTTGCTTCTTGTCTTCATCTTTTTACATGTTTGATCAACTCTTTTTGCCTTTTGTCTTCATTTTCTATGACTCCTAACAATTGGTTTGGTCGTTGAGATGGTTTGTTCCTGCTTTGGCCACTTGAATTCAAACATAAATTAGGGCTAATACTAAAAAATATATATATTAATTCATTAAGCCGGTGTGAAAGTGCACCTTCAAAATAGCACAAAAAATAGTCTCAAGTTATAAGTAAAATAAAGCGCATATATCTTATCATATGTAACCAAATATTTCACATTTTATGGCATGTATATGCATATCTTGATCACATACAGGAAAATATGAATAATGAGCCTATAGTGGGACTGGAGTGAGTGAGTGCAAAATATCAGGCGTGTCATGATATATGCTATTTTTAGTTAGAGCCACTGAACTGATGATGCCATGCCATGAAAGTCGATGAAAGTAGCTTGCACTTGAAATTTTATCCAAGTTTCAACTCAGACATGTGAAGCATGCCAACTTTTATGCAAACCCATTAACTTATTCACTGATCAGACCAATTACAAAGCATTGACTCAACCATGGGTGCCAATATCACAGTCCAAATTCAAATTCCATCACAACCAAATACTGGACAAAAGAACAAGCTAAATCCGAATTTTGAGTCAATAGAATAAACAAAATCTGTACATCTTTTAAGTTATCAGAGTTCACTATTTCTATATCCAGAATGTAAATATTGTTATAGCATTTCACAACACTTTTGCTCCAGCAATTACAAGTGCAAAATACTTTGAAATGCAACAGCCATGGAAGGGATGGATCCACAGCTAAAGAACCACCAACCTTGTATCTGCAATTTACTGAACAGGGTGGGGAGTTGGGAATGGACGCCCTTGTTGTGTAGACCAGGGAGGCCGTTTGTTGTGCTCCTGTAAGCAAAGCATTCACATAATACGACTTAAGCTTAGAATGCCCTCAACAACAAAATGTACACATAAAAGTATTATGATGCAGAATTTGAGTGAAAGTAAGTTTAGACGTGATACCATACACTTGAACAATGTCTTCATTACAATATATTTCCTTGTTCTAGTTAAGTATTATAGATTATAGTTTATTGCTTCATGAAAAGCAATAGTTTTGTACTTGGTAACAAGTTCATGTACACTATCAAAATTCAGATGTCTATGGATCCCAACATGAATCTCAATTTCTCTGTTCATTTTCACCTACACTTATAGTAACACACGAATATAATCCGACTATACAACAAACTAGTTTGAGGAAAACAAGGCTAGCAAACTAAGCTGTGGAAGTTTAATATTTTCAGTCTCGATTGCAAAAGATTATACCCTTTATGAACAACATTTTCCAGGAGTTCCCATCCTTCATTTAGGTAAGCAACTAGACAATGGTACACTATATGGAGTTGAAATTTATTATTGAAATATCTTTTCAAAGGCATAAGCGTCAGGGTAGGCCATATAAGAAACTATTTCACATACCCCAATTTCTGTTACATAACGACAACAGGAACATCTGACAGAAGGAGCTCCATAAGGGTACATTAGCAAGATTGAACAACTACCGCACGTAACCTGCCCAACCTGGTGCTCTGAAAGTAAATATATATCAATGAAAAACTCAGCCTTAAGGCAAGAACAAGAATAATAACTGTTGGCATATTTCACAAAACAAAATGCTGATCATGCAACAGCAGAAACTATGTTTTATTTTCCCAATTTATAGTCAGAACTATAGGTAAATTTAGTTCAATATGCATGTGCATGTATTCGTAGAAAGGCCTCGTGGTCTAGTGGTACTACGACAACACCTCAATGAGAGAGAAAATAAATTTTATTCATTGTAGTACGTGATTACGAAAAGTAACATATGGGGTCATAAATTATATTGCCCTTAGTACTAGAGTACAAGTCGGGCAAAAGACAACAAGAGAAGAGCTAATCAGATATAGATAAGTAGAAAAGGTCAGGTGCAAGTTCAGAAGGCATGTTTGAGGTTTGCATATAGACAAGACTTGAGCCGAGCAAAGAAGCAAAATTTAACATCTCAACGCATTAAGATGTCACTCCTAAAAGGCGTAGACGTTATACATACAAGTGTGTGCCTAGTATGTCTATTCATGGCTCTTTTACATTTTGTTTCAGTTAATAGCCATTTCTACTGGACCATTATAAGATATTATTTCAAATTAAAGAAACAGTATTTCATTAAGGTTAGCTTTATGTTGATTATCAAATGAAGTTTTTTAAAATACATAATAAGCAGAACATTAAAATAAAAAAGTAAGACTAAGCAAAGATGAAGCTTGATTTAAAGCATACTTTCTTTCATTGATTTACAACGTAACGGTACATAATTAGGCACACTATTATACTAAATTACTAATTATAAGTATTATTATTTCCTACACCTCAATCCTTTGACACCCATGCCCCTCACATTAGTTTTTCCCAATATTAGCAACTTTGCTTCCTTTCATTAGGGTAAAAAGAGGGGCTTTAAATTTTCGCCTATGGATACTATTGCTCAGTTTGGATCTTGGTAAAGGGAGATGTAAAATGGAAAGTAAAGTTGCCAAAAAGGCAAACTCATCCAATAACTATTTTTTCTCATCCTACTTCCTTTTCCTCTACTTGGAAGATTCATATATAGCATATAAGTGAAAGATCAACACATGAAATTCAACCCATGTATATTTAGACTGTTGTTAGCTCATGAGAGTATGAGACATAATATGTGATAACAAGCAACTTAGTGATATGTGTCTACATAGGCCTTTGATTCTGGTGTCTTAGATATTATTGTGGTTGAGAAGTGGCAATGTTAATGAGTAATGACCATAGCCAAGAAATAAAAGCTTTAATTACCTATTTATACACACCAAAAATAATAATTAATAAAGAAAGAAAGAAGAATCCAATTGTCAATGTTTCAAGAACCATCATAGTATTTCACCCCAAGGAGGTTGTACAATAGACACCAATGAACTGGAAGTCCAAATTTAACAATGGCAGAAATAGAATAGGCTGGGCCTACAGCATGAATATCAAGTTAGCTCTGATAATGTTTGATCAATGATCCTAAAAAATATTCTTTTTTCCTTTTGTGACAGCTCAACATAACAGACGTGCCTAATTAACACCCAACTCTAAATCCCCACTCATAAAACCCTTATACCCTAATTATTGTATAACTTTATCCCAAGTTATATGTGCAAACCTTGAGAAGCTTTACCGGCCATGACCTCCCTATGATCATCATTGCGAGAAAGTTTAAGATCCATAAAAGCTACAACTCTAGTTAAAAAGAGATGAAAGAGAAGGGACGAACCTTCTAGTACAAAATTGACTGTCTGACAGCTTGAACATTTAACATGTTTGGCACCTCGAGGATATGAAAGCAATTGGCGACACGAACCGCAAACCATTTGAGCCATTTCTGCATAAAATTTATCTTCCACAATAAAATTTAAAAATCCTTTTACAAACTAATTCAGGCTGAAAATAATCAATTCATTTATTTCACCATCTAATATCAATAAAGAAGTTTCAGATTTCAGAAGCTTACCTTCACCCCATGATATACTATCCACACTAAAAATGTGTTTAGTTACTCCAACCCAAAAGCCCGAGCTAATAGGAGGAGGATCCAACTAGTACATCAAGTAGTAAAAAACATCACATTTAATTATGTGCTGATGGCATTTAATCTTCACTAATCAAAATACACTTTTTTCTCCTTTCATAGGCTACGTCTCATAAAATGACGCTGTTTCAGAAATATATTTTATAACTACTTGCAAGAATGAAGGAGTTCAAGAATCAGAAGGGATAAAAATTCCTCAAAAGATATCTAGTAAATCTGGTTGAAGAGTGATAACATAACATAACCAATAGAGAATGCACCAAGTAAGGAGAAAAAGATACATTTGAGGATACAAAATTATCAAAGTCGTTAAGGGGAACTGATTTTCTAGATGCTGAGGGTCACACAGATAAGTACCATATGATATATTGGGTAACAAGAAATTTCAAGTCCATGATAGCAATCAAAGTTAGTAGTCCACAGGAAATATACTTTTAGCTGAAATGTTTTTAAGGAATGGGAATACTACATCCCTTTGACCCTAAAAAGGCCAAACGACAAAGAAAGAAAACAAGAGGTCAGCATCAAATGTAGAACTGTCTTTCGAGAGTCCACAAAAAGGTGAGCTGCTGAGCTGATCGTACCTCGACATTTTCGCATGCATTGGCCTCTCTCAAGACTCCAATTAACAGCCAAAGACTATTACCATTGAACTAATTGATGCCTTTTCAGATCTAAAGCAAACATGATCCCTAACGGTGATTCACACTTACAAGTGATATATGGCATTCCACTTTCCATTATGAATTTGAAAGTGAAACTAATCTATACAACAAGCAGCTTCAGCAATATCTTGAAGATACGAACCTGACACTATAGGAATTGTTAACTTGAAAGAGAACATAAGATATCAACCAAGGGAATCTGGAGTAGCGCATAGTCGCATACCTTATTTATACTTCTCAAAGAAATGTCATATTCAGGAAAAAGGATGCATCTCAAAAGCTAACCCATCTAGCGTTAGCACTTGTTCTCAATTATAACAATAGTACCAAAGACTTAAGAATTTGGCTGGTAATAACAGAAGATATTGCTAATAATTTTTATAACAAAACAAATAGTGATTTTCAGACAAGGAAGTACGGAATTATTACAACCCAGTGAAATAACTCCAGTTCACAAAATAAAATAAAAAATGTGTCTTAATCAATAAATTTAACTAACTTACTCCAGTAGGGAAAAAAACATAAAATTTATAGGGCACTCACCAATAGGCGGTAGTGAAGGTGATGGTACAGGTGACGAAGGAATCATGGGCTGCCACCCTGGTGGTGGTCCATTATCATCTTCTTCTCCTGCAACCCATCAAAACAATTCCAGTTCACAAAATTAAGAATTAGTATAACCAATAAATTTAACTAATTCAAACCAGTAGGGGAAACAAACTACAGGGCACTCACCATTAGGTAGTAGTAATGGTGATGGTACAGGTGACGAAGGAACAATAGGCTGCCACCCTGGTGGTGGTCCGTCATCTTCTTCTCCTTTGATTTCTTTGTTTTCCACTCCCTCTGTGTGTGCAGGAATTGCTTCTTCTCCTTTGATCTCTTGACTTCTTGTTCTCACTGTGTCTCCAGAAATATCTGCTTTTACTTCTTCTTCTTCTTTTTTAAGTTCTTTGCTTCCCATTTTTCCTAAAAGAGGCCAAATGAATAGAGTAAATTTTGGAAAAAAGAAAAGTTAGCACGAAATAGTGATCTGGCCTTAAGAGACTTCAAAGAGGGGGGTTATCTAGACATGGTCCAACCCTAACATTTTTCCATGTATTGGCCACACTCCTCAAGACCCCAACTGACAGCCAAAGACTTTTATCACTGTACTAAATTATGAGCCCTTTGGTTCTAAAACAGTCATGTCTTTGAAACCTAACCAAGGTTTTAACTTTTAAGCTTACAAAATATTTATGGCATTGCACTTTCCCATTTCTTCCAAAATTCAATCAATGTAGCTACACCACTAAGTTTAAGCAGATCTCCAATCCATAGATTCTTATTTGTTTCTTTTATCCATTGACTAGTGGTATAAGAACCCGAGTTATCAACATCTTTGACTTGAAATAGAACATCGCATATCAATCAAGAGAATTTGAAGTTACGCACGCCTTATTTGTACTTCTAAGATAAATGATACATCTCTAAAGCTAAGCCATTGACAAAAATCAGTAACCTATCTACCTTTAGCAGTTATTCCCATTTATAACAACAGTACGAACGGAAATTACAAATTTGGAAGAGAATAACTGAAGATATTGCCGATTTTATGATAACAAACAAAAATAGTGACATTCGGACAAAGAAGGAATTAAGGAATGATGGCCAGCCCAATAAAACAATTCCTTTCTGGGATTCACAAAATTAAAAGTTATTCAAAACAATAAATTTAAGCAGTTCAAACCAGCAGAAAATAATAGTAAAATATATATATATA
>JAYMSZ010002732.1:0-11538 GCA_036897665.1 Pelargonium citronellum
TTGAGGACGCCGATCGCCGATCGCCGGCGCCGGGAAGTATTTGATGAACTGTGAAGTTCTGATATTTCACTCTGTTTCTTTAGTGATTTTTGTCTTGTTTCAGAACATTTCTTGATTTTGTGATTTGTGTTCAGATTCTTTTTTTTTTTTCCTTTCTATTGTGTAATTTTTTTAAATAAATGTGAATCAATACTGAGGAAAAAGATGGACAGTTTGGTATTTTATGGCTTTGATTTATTTTGAAAATTCTCAATTTACAGTTTTAGGATGATATAATAATTTGTCCATTTTACGCTTAACTCTTCATTTTACCATACATGGATCAAATATAAGACCTGATACCAATTCACCTACAAATGAATACATATTTGGATTGATTAACCCAAGTCTTCAAAGTCCAACATATGAAGGGCAATTTTGTCATTAGAACAATACCACATGGTTGATGCTATACTTTTTTTATTTTACTACCTTAATCCTTCATCAAATTGCTAACCAAAAATAAATCCTACTCAGATCAAGGCCACACCAAATTACCCCTTAAATGAATAGATATTGGGTCCAACCCACCTTGAAGGATATTTTAGTCATTACACCAAGAACATTCCAAGAATGAACAACCCAATGCATGGGATCCATCCTAACCCAATCCCGGACTTCCACGTGTCCACAACTCCTTCCCTAAGCTCTGCTCTGTTTTCACTATAAAAACAGAGCACACCCTCACACATTCACCCTCATTTTCTTGAAACCCAGAAATCGAAACCGTCCATGGCGGTGGCCCAATTACCTCTCATCCTTCTCGTCGTATCTCTCCTCTCCGGCTACCACCTCTTACTATCATCTTAACTACATGAATAATGTCTCCTAGGGGTGGCGCAATGGTCAAGACACACATTTCCACTTAGGAGGTCGTGGGTTCAAATCTCATTGCATCGGGTGAGGTAAGGTTTGGGTTAAAAGGGGAGAGCTACCCCAACTCAATTTTTGATAAAAAAAACTACATGAATAATCGCTCGAACTATCTAATATGAATTAATTGATTCCTAATTGTCAATTTTATTACACCATTTTATGTTACGTGATTTAACAATTTCGAATTAGGTTTGTCTACAAACAAGTAATTTATAAGTAATACAACTATGAATCTCATGAAGAGTTTGATGTGAAAAAATGAAACTATACCATTAAATTACTCTAATAACTTTCATCCATTTGTGCAATCTCAATTTCTACTATGATGATGACGGAAGAATTTATTAAATTTATTGCAACATTTAAACGTTTTTTAACCGAATCAATTGGCACTCCAAAACATCGTGCTTTATTGATCATAACTAATGTATCACTATACTATAGGAAGAAAAATTGCAAATTAATTGTTAATTATTAAAATGACATATGTTGATAAAAAGATCATATAATAGTAAGCAAAATCAAAATCGATCTCAAGAGTAGCCGAGAGCTCAACCCAAAACTCCGAAGACCTAACTAAAAAAATTCAATTCAATTTTCTCACATTCTCAAATTCTTTTATCACAATACAATAATTTGTCAACTTTATTACAACATATAAATGTTACAATTCCAAGACCTATTGACACTTCAAAAATCACAAAGAGTATTTCCGTGGTAACATGTCTGAGCCAGGCAACAGGTCAGCAACATCAACCCAATTCCACTCAGCCACGTGTCAGAAACTAACTCCCGCCAAAACCAACCACCATTGTCGTTTCTGCTCCGCTCTATAAAAACAGAGCACAGCTTCACAACAAACCAATTCAACTTCTTGAAATCCCAAAACCACCATTGTCACCTCCCAATCTCCATCAATGGTGGCGAACCAAATCCAACTGCTCCTCGTCGTCGTCTCTCTAATCTCCGGCGACCACCTCATCCCCCTGACTGCCACTTCCTCCGACCACCACATCGACCATATCTTCGCCGCCGATAAACTAAAAAAGTACTCGTACATCAACACCGTCCCGATCCGCCCCCCCTCCACCACCGATACTTGCACAGCAACCTCCGAATCAGTCACCATAGCCTACATTTCACTCAACGTGTCCATTCCAAGAAAGGACCCATACATTTGGAGCTACACTTTTCTATTAGACCTCCTGAGACGCGACACCATTTTCGGTCCCGACGAATACGAATTCTTCGGAAAAGTGGAGTTTCAGACCCTCCCGACCCCGATAATAATTGGTCCGGAAGAGAAGTTCGATCCGTTATTCGAAGCTCGCAGGAAGCTATCCAAGCAAGGCTACTCTGTAATTGCTCTGTTTCTTGAACCAAACCACCTGTTCTGGTTCTTGAAGCAGAATCTTGGAGGCTTGACGATCTTCGCTCCCGACGACAATGCGTTGTCGCATTACAACATCAGCACTCTCCGGCAATTCTCCAACGTGTTCCCGGCCTACGTTGTCCCGCACAAGCTCTCGTGGAGTGATCTTGCTCGGATTCGTAGCGGTACTCTGTTTCTCACTTTCTTTCAAGAATACGACATTCTCTTGGAGGAGATGGTGCTCGATGAACGTTACTTTCACGAGCTCGAAGGGGACGATTATGATCCTGTGAGGCTCAACGTGAATGGTGTTAGTATTCAACGTCCGGATCTTTACGCCATTAAAGACTGGCTCGTGGTTCATGGAATAGCTGAGCTTATGATGGAGCCGGGACGATTCAGCCAGTTGCTGTTGAGTCTTCAAGATCGATCGGAGTTGATGATGGAGATGCGGTCGCGAGAAGAAATCTGGAGTCCTGATCGCCGGAACAAATTTGAAGCAAAAGGCTTTATTTGATTCTGTGAATAGCTTTCTTGATTACTGGGTTCTGGGATTAGCTTTTGGTGGCTCTGTTTCAGAGCCTTCTTGATTCTGTGAGTTGGGTTCTGTTATTTCAGTTATGTACCGTCAAAGCAAATGTGAATGATTAGTACAAGCAAGACACAATTGATTCTGTCACATATACAGAAAGTAATGAACTTTTTTCAGTTTTGTGTTCTGTTTCAGACTCTTATTTCTTGCTTTTTAGGTTCTGAGATCAGATTTGGAAATTGTTCAATTTTGTTACTCTAATTATTCATTTCATTCCAAATTAGTACACATGATTTTTTCTTTCAATTTTGCCCAAAAGTATTTTATTTTCTTTTGATAACGTGTCATCAACTTAGACTGAAGTGTCATCTTTTAGCACAAAAATTCTCGAGTTTTGTTTTTGTTAACGGGATATCTTAAGTTGGCTAAATACAAATTAGACTATTATGAAACAAATTTAAATAAGTTAAGAGTCCCAAAGCATAATTTGAGACGGAATTGGATAGTTTGAGAACCAAATTCAAATAAAAATACAACCGGGTACCTGTTCAAAACTAAATAGATAATTGGGGGACCAAAAACAGTACATTTTCCTTGGTTTATTGGCATACTGTTTCAGACCCTTCTTGATTCTGTGAGTTGGGTTCTGTGTTTTTTAACTTTTGTACACTCAGTTCAGCTAGAGAAGGCAATTCATGTTATAACATGACACAAAATTAACGTGCTTAAACTCACATTTTGTAATCGTGTCATTGTTCGTGTTGAATCATGCAACACAATTACTAAACGTGTCGTGTTTGTGTTGGATCATGTAGCACACAAACAAACCTACACGGCACGAATACGACACACAAGCTTGGTTATGAACAATTATCAGCAAAAAAGAAAAAGAAAAATGAAGTAAACCAAGTGGAAATGATTGTACCAAAAATGGTGATAATGCTGCTTTTACTATATATGTATCAATATATGTATGTACAAAAACAGCATACACATGAGTAAATGGCTATAATAGCTAATAGCTCTTGGCTCAAATGAAGCACCCTTGGGTTTCTTATGCTAAACCAGCAATTCAGAAGCAATCACATACCTATATTTTTGCAAAATTCTCCACTGTAAGATCTAACCCTAGACTCTATTTGCTGGAGATGTGCTTGATGCAGAAACAATGATGCTTTTACTACAATTTCCCATTCTCGGAAAGAATATTTTCGCAAACACTTCCTCCCTTGGGGGGCGGTTTGCATAGAGAATCCAGATAACTAGGCAGAGCATGGCTCCAACTGAAATCAAGCCCAGCCCTGCATCCACCATCTTCAGATAATGCTCCAATGGCGGACAGTAACTCGAGGTGATTTCTTCAAACGTTTCGCGGACAAAGTTGCAGTCCTCGAAGCTGAGTAGAGGTGGAGCGTAGTGTTCCAGAGCGTAGCTCTCCTTAACCACTGCAACTAATTGTGAGTAAACATCCGGAGTCACCCTCCCAACGCTAGTGCAAATCCCGGTTTCTGATACCGTGCATGTGTAGTTCTTCCAGACCTGAGAATTTAAACCAACGAACATACTAAGATGACGATTTTCACATTCTACTTGTATAAGCCGAGGTTAAAAAGTACACAATCCATCCAAAAGTTCTGATTATGCCTATCGATTTCGTATTTGTTTCATTTACAATATCCATTTCAATGTACACCGTGATATAGGAAACCATTGACGCAAAATATGCAAAAATAGCACTTATGTACAATAACTGTTTATAAATCAAAATTGTTGTTTACCCCGAAAAAAACGCTGTTAACAAGTTATGGACCTGTGAACTGACATTTTTCGCACTTCATTTCAGTTTAGATTTAACATAAATGTCATACAGATAAAAAATATGGAGAACATAAAGAAAATTTTCATAATTGTGTCCTATTCAATTTAGGTCATTCTTGTGTTCTTCAATATTTTCGTCATTTTTTGTTTTTATATCCATCAGAAGATGAAAAACATAGTTCTTGGAATGGGTAAGGACATTTTCATTAAAAACATAGTTCTTGGAATGGGTCTAATTTATTTATTTTTTTTAACAATTTAGGAAGTGTAGAAAGATTTAACCCTAAATCAAATTCCAAATGTATCAATCATGTTTGATAGTTAATTGTTCATCACCTCATTGTTGGTGTTTAATACAACTAATCCTAATGAAGGTAGCAGCCTTCCAATGATACTAAATATGCATGAAGATAAGCAACTGATAAAAACATTCTCGTACCTCAGAAGCATTTGCTAAGGAGACTTCTTGAGCAGTGCACTGGCGATCTCGGAGCTGTCCATCATAAGGGTAACAGAGAGGCGGCATCAGAGGTCCGGACTGATTGTAGTAATATGGATTGAACTCGAGTGTGTTTGGGGATGGATTTGTGTTGGCATAGTTGTATATGAACTGATTTACAACAGTTACAAGATCGTTGGTGACTTTTTTATTCTGGATAAGTGTTTGGTTTGTGGTTCTCGGGTCAACACATGGAAGGATGTTGCTGAGGGCTGTCTCTGTGTGAGGATTATCCACCCATTCTTTCATGGCCACACAAGTATCTGAAATCACACTGGAGCACAAAGCCAAGAGATCAAAATTTTGTCAGTTAGTCCAAATCATGCAGTCCGAACATAAAAACTCAACAAAGAAGCAAAAAGTGGAGATATAGCAATCTGAGGCTGAGTATCTTACTTGTCAAAAATTACGAAAACTCCACAAAGAATGAATGTAACTGCAACAAGTAACCATCCACTCACAATGAATCTGCAACAACAAAATGAAACTGTCAAATATTGAAAAGAACGAACAAAGAAAAAAAAACATCCAGCAAGCGCAAGCTGATAGCCATAAGCGAATATGAACATATGATCATATACGGAAGTACTTACATGTGAATAGCGTGCTTGTGGCCAAGAACGGAGAGGACTGCAACATAGAAAATCAGAAAGAAGCAGTTAGGCAAGAGTGAGGCTGATGGAAGAACTAAGATAGCATTTGGATTAAATTTCCTGTTCGGGACTCGGGAGTGGTAATCAAGAATCAGAATGGGAACGAGATTTTCATTGTTCATGTTTCAATTAGGAATTTTTGGTGATGAAAATATCTCTGGAATGAGATCCCATTCCCATTTCAATTCCCATTCCAGATCCAAACACTGCCTAAATGAAAAATATCATTCATTGGAATTTTCGGTTATGCATACCCAGACCAATAAGAGCTAGAACCAGCATTACAGCTGCAACACTTATCAATGTTAATCGCCTGCAGCAACAAACTGAGATTGTCAGTCAACATTCTATTTACTAAAATTTCAAAGTAAATGAATATATCAAGGTTTAAGAGTACATACACGACATTAAAAACTTTCTTTATTTTGACAGCATTTTCACTTGTCTTGTCTTCCAGCGTATCCGCTGCAGACTCCAGATCCACATTCAACTTGTCTATGTCACCCATGACATCAGAAGGAAGGAAAATCTGTGCAACGTTAATAGTCTTTGCTAGAGACAAATACTGTGTCACATTTCTCAGGGTTTGAACGGTGTAGTCGGACTGGTTGACGACATACTTAATAGTACGAAATACTTCACCGTGAAATTCGTCCTGACCAACAGATAGAAGAATACAGCCAATCCTGGTTGATAAAAGATAGAATGAGGTGTTAGACGAGTCACAGAACAAATAATACTGAATCAATTTCAAAATGAAACTCAATACATAGTGTAATAACTATAGATCCACACATGAGAAGGATTAGAGCTTCAGTAAGCAAAGAACTTCAGCCAGAAAAACCATTCCCATGGAGTAAACTAAATTTAACATATACTTCATTAACTGAATTTTCAAATTTGAGACAATCAAGAAGAAAATGTAGTAAAAAGGTCGAAGGAAGAAAACAAAACAAATTACACTGGCACAACTTCGGTAGCGTTTGGATTGGAATTTTGTTCAGGAATGGGTATGAGATTCTCAATGTCCATGTTTGGGTTAGTATTTTTTGGGCGTGAGATTCACGGTCCCACTCAATTTTTCAATCCAAACACTACCTAAGAGTAGAGGTAAAAAGTTTGAAGAGTATATAGATTATTACGCTGCAGTACACGTGAAGACAATAAGCAAAATAAGGCAAATCCTTTCTGAACGGTGTGATACTTTGCTTTTGATTATTCTCCATCCACAGCAACGCTGAATAATAAGAGCCAGCCCAAACAAAATGAACCATAGGATGGAAAGAATGAATCCGAAAGAACCTGTAAATCCTACTGACTGCAGAAACAAAGGTATAAAGAATGACTTAGTTAGTTTAAAGCATCATACTCATTATACAATATGAGATGGAACTAAACACGTTGATTCAATAGAAAGAAAAATAGATAGTCAAAGCATGTAAGAATGTGATGTAAACCCAAACACGCACACAGTAAAGTACACTTCGTTTCAAAATCCATGAAAACAACAAATTTGTTTCTGAATACTCAGTTAAGATTTATCACACAACACATGTTAAAACACATAGTATAGATTATAGCTTGTAACTACTTGTTCCACTTCAATCGCGTTAAAACAAAAAGGAAAACTATAGCCATGTTTCTCAATCATTACGACATGGACCATAACATATAGATTGAATCAGTCCAATAACAAAGTTCCAACCCAATAACTAAATAACTGATGCTTCTTGAATTAAACAGGTACTTGATCTATAGGCCTCATTTTCTCATTACCAAACATTGCAAGCATGTGAAAATCACTGGAAATTCCAAAGTAGCTTGCAATTACTCAACTATTCAATTGTTTTGAATGATCAGAAATCCCGATATCATAATTAGATGCTTAGCTTTCTTGAATTTCCTATCCCCAAATACACACAATAGCATGATTTTGAGCACATAATCCTAATGTTTTTGCACTCTGATCTCATTTCTCACTAGCTATTATACTAAAATTCGATGAAAACCCATTCTCATTCTCCAACAAATAAGTGCATAATGTGCATACATATCCATCACATTAAAAAAAAAACAATCTAATCAAAATCAATAACACACAAAACATCTACTTACAGCCCAGTAATGCTTATTTTCGATGTCCCATCCTCCTCGATACTGCTTGAACCCATCAAGAATGTCTGGCCTATCAGTCCTCCTAGCTGCCAAAACAAGCTCGTTTTGCGGCGCAGAATATGCAGGTCCAGGTGATGCTGCAGCCTCCAAGTTATCATCCTTCCATTCCCCCAAATTCTCTTGACCTGTAAAATCCAACAATTGAACAAAAAAATTGGCATTAAAGATCTAAAATCATCACTCTAAAACACTAAACTGATTCAAGATATAGCCAATTCACAAAACCACACCATTATACTAAAACTGAAAGAAAAAAAAATACAATACAAACAGGAAATCCCAGAAAATGACGTGTTTGGGTACTGAGAAAAAATAGGAATTTCCCAGAGCGGAAAGAATCACGAGAAAACAATTACATTAACCCATTGCATTCATTTTCGTAGTAACAAAACAGCCCAAAATAGCATTCACGATCTACACGCCGCTACGCACCGACGATCAAAAACGAAAAAAACAAATTAACAGAAGCAAATTGCATAAACTCGTTTCATTCGTTTTCCCAGTAACCAAACAGCCCAAAATTGCATTCACGATCTAAACCAAACAACCAGAATCAAAATCGCCAACAACAAAACTCCAATCATATAATAAATAAATAAAAACCCACCTAAGCTATATCTCAGAGGCCCATCTTGAGGCCAAGCCGAAACAGAGCTCACAGAACAACCCAGAAACAGGACAAAGCAAACCGAAAGACCCAACAACTTCTCCATTTGCGGAGCTGTCTACAAAACACAATCTCAACAAACACTCCGCAAATGAAGAAAACCCATCACCCAGAAACAGCGATCGGAGCCGCCAAATCTGTGAAAAGAATCAGCGAACGGAGTGTTGCAGTTGCTCACTCAAGTCGTGAAAAAGAGCAGATTTATATAATGGATCGAGTCAGTGATGGATAGATCCTGAGACGGTGTAGCAGAAAGGAGAGTCACATGGAGAGAGGAAGCTAAAATGGCGCGTGCGTGATGAAGAAATGGCCGTTTCTCTCTCCTCTGTTTTCACTTTCACATTTCTACTGTACACATATATATACATATTAAAATCTGACTGAGTTGACTCACTGAGTCTATCACTCCTTTTATTGCTATCTTGTCATGGCGTACATGTATTTACTCAAATACATATTAAATTTAGTAAAACAACGTTTTTCTAATTAATTACAAGATGAACTAGAGTTAAAAATTGATTTGTATTACTCGTTTATCATATAAATTGATTATTTTTATTTTTATTTTTATCTATAGTGGAAATTAAATTTTAGATAGAAATAAATAACTCAATCATGTATTTTCAACAACAAAAAAAACTCAATCATGTGTGCTCTTAATTTGTTTTGAAGAAAAACTAATTAACAAAACAAAAGTTTATTTATGACCATTTTTTGATAGCATGCTATTAGTTATTTAAAATTGAATTTTACAATAATTAGATATGTTTGTAAATTTTAAATTAGCAAGTTAAAATATTCATTTTTAGGAATGTAAATTTCATACATTTGAATTAACTTGTATATTCATTATTTTTATCAAATAGTTTCAACATTTACCGCATGTATAATATAAAATAACTGAATTACTCAATACTTTTATAAATTAAATAATCTAATTTGTTAAATAATAGTATAATACTATTAATTTAATTTTAAGTTTGCTCTCTGATCAAATTTTTTTTATGTTTACTCTAAAAAATAAGTTTTTCCTCAAATAATAATAATTAATAATCGCAATAGTGTGCTTCAAAAAATAATAACCATATTAGTGATTTAAAAATAATAACAATAATATTGATAAATATGGAGATAATTATCACAAAATTTGAAATTAAAAATGATCTCAATTGAAGAACAATTTGCCAAACCCTATCGTTAAGAGTTGGCTTAACGGTATTGAATCCAAATCAACATCAAGAGCAACGTTTGGTACATTCTTTCTTAATATGTAAATAATATAATGTCTATTATTAATCAATCCTATCACTATCTTCAAATAATCCAATGCAGTCATCAACTTCTTTGTTAGAGAAAAAAAACAGTAAAATTAATCGATTAATATACATATTTTTTAAAATACTTTGCTAATTTCAATAGTTTGATTATCCCAATTTTCATTTGACACTGTGAATTGAAATAAATATTATAAAAATAAAATTTACTTAAATCGAGGTAGAACTGACAATATGGGTCATGGTTTTTGACTCGGCACAAATTGAAACAAGTTAGTTTGTGTTAAACTAAATTATGTTTTTGTTAGTTTTCCTAGTTTAGTCTATTGTGTCGTGCTCGTGTAGTACTCATTTAATTAAATGAGTCGTAAATGGGTTGTGGGCTCATTTAATAACTCACTTGTTTAAACATAAATTTGTAATTTTTAAACATGTAGGGTAAGAAATTGTTTATATGAATTGAGCATGTCAAATATGCCCGGTTAATTTGAACTCATTTATTGAAACATGTGTTATTCCGCTTAATTTTCCAATCAATTATGTGAGCCTGTTGTGTAGTGTCAATCCACTACATAGAAGATGTAGATTATTTTATAGAGGATAGATCCAAAACATTAAAATTATGTTGTAACTTAAAATCTCAACCCTCCATAGAAGATGTAGATTAGTATAAATAAGGTAAATTTCATGAGATTTGTCAATACTTTTTGAAGATTTCTAATTAATAAGATAACATATAATTATTTTGATATCTTACGAAAACATAATTAATTGTAACTTGGACAGTATCGATCGTACATGAGATATGAGAGGATATGAAACCGTTGTTGATAGAGAAATATTTTGACCAGTTTTACTAGATGTATGTATGAGTGCCTCTACATAGCTATTAAACCATAGTGTCTGCATTTGTGCACCCTCAAGAAATAAGTTTAGGCCACTCAGAAATGCAACAATATTGTTATTCAAACCCAAAAAAGACATGAATAAATAAACAAGTGATTTTTATTCATTTCCTTGAAATAAGTGTGTTTAACATAAAATTAAAAAATATATATGAGTTAAATTGGCACACGTAGAAAAATTCATTTGTTGATCAAGTATACGGGTGAAGATGTATACTCAATCAATTTAATACATAGTTAACTCTCAATTGAATTTTCCATTCAAAAGTAATGACATGTATAATAATAATAATAACACAACCAACAATTAATTAATATTTGTTTGAACAACTAAAAAATAATAATATAATTTATTTCACATATCATAATAACTAGAGCAATTTGGATATGACCTTTAAGGAAATTTGCATTCAGTCCAATCTAAAACTGATATGATCCGATCAATTTTATGATAGGATCAGTTTTCTATTTCATTAATTAAATAAAAAAATGAAGTTGACCAATAAGTTTGAGTTTTTATGTCTCACATCGTTGAAATTTGAAGAAAAAAAATGAAAACTATTTCTATAAATAACAGCTCATTGTTTTCAATAATTTCATAAAGAGTTTGTCCAGTTAAATAGTATTTTGAATAGTAGACATACAAATTGATAAACCTCAAAAGTTCAAATTCAATTTAAAATTTGTTATTCACCAAAACGTTCAAGTTCAGTTAAAAAAAATTATTC
>JAYMSZ010002733.1:0-11537 GCA_036897665.1 Pelargonium citronellum
CTTTTCAGTGCGGCTCGAGTTTGGTGGTGAGTTGTTGGGTTGATAATACAATGAAATTGACTTGATTTAGGCTAAACAATATAACTGATACACTTTGTTTTGCTAATGAAATGAAAAGGATGTTCAGAGTATTTGGGCATGACAGAGTTTGGGTGCTGGATGGGGGCATGCCAAGATGGCGTGAATCGGGATATGACGTTGAATCTAGTGCGTCAAGTGACGCTATTTTGAAAGCAAGTGCTGCTAGTGAGGCAATAGCGAAAGTATATCAAGGACAAGAAGTAAGTATATGACTACTTCGTTCATGGTTTCCTTTTCTTCTTTTTTAATTATAATTGGAAACATGGATAGTGGATTTATTGATGGAATCATGGAAGCACTACTTATTCTCTTTATTATATAATATCATTCTCTAGAGAGACTTTATTTCAAGTTTTTTACTTTTAATATGCACAAAAGAATGTACGGACTTTATACTTATGCCTTGTGATTTTACCATAATTCATGTAGGGAATAGCTTTGCCATCACTTCCTTTCGTTTGTCGGACAGCTGTCCATGATAAATATTTCAAGAAGACGAGAACTTTTCAATTAAATCTGCTTTTAAGATTGCCAATCAGTTTGATTAGGTTTCCCTTTTTGTGTGCGTGTTCAATTTAATGTACTTTCATCCATTTACTATAGAAATACTCATTCTTAGCTTTCTTTTCTCATGACTGAGGATCTTCAAATATTCTAACATTTTCTGCTTCATTTTATCGGCAAGTATGTACTAGTTTCTTTCTCTTTTATACTTTTCCATGTTTTGATGTGAAGTTCTCTTTATAAATTACAAGGAATTCGGCTTCTTCCCCTTCAGTGTTTTTTTTCTTTTCTTTTTTTAAAACTATATATTCTTTATTAGCATAAAGCGTATATCCATATGTACTGGTAGTTTGGTACCTTTCTTTATCACTTCTCCCCAAGTGAATATTATTCAAATTTAGTTTTGTGATTATATGATATGATTCCAGGTTGGGCCAATCACATTTCAGACCACATTTAGGCCACATCTTGTCTGGACACTTGAACAGGTTGGTTATCCATTCTTCTGTTTAGTGTATCATTTGTAAAACATGGAATTCTTGCCTTCACTTTTTATTTAACATACCTTCTAAAATTAAGATCGACGTTTTATGAAGTGTTCAAACATCTGATGTATTCTACATTCTGGTTGGTGCCTCCATAATGCATGATCATTAAAAACTGTTGATTGTTGACCCAAAGTACACATATTCACAACCAAATCCTGCAGAAAAAAGTTTACAAAAAAATGCTATGTGCGACCTATCTCTTTTATTTACATACAATTCAACAGAGATGGACTAATTTATCATGTCTATATTTGGTTGGGTGAAGTTTTCTAGATAACCCAGGTGATTATTCAAGTATAAATTAATTTTCACCTTGTCCAAGTTATGGTTGTTATATGTTGCAGGTTAGGAAAAACATTGAGGAAAAGACCCACCAACTCATAGATGCTCGATCACAGCCCAGGTATCCTATTCGTTAATGTTATTGGTTTTGTTATATTAGTGGCTTTATATAGAATATTAATTATTGATGCTTGTATGCATGCTTTTTCATGGCAACTTTATAAGATTCTTAGCTTCTGGAGGTGCAAATATCCTTTAGAGTCATAGAAAGGCAATTATTTATACACTATAAACCATCAATTCATCAAATTATTCAAATGAAAGTGAAGGACAAATAGGTTTATCTGCTATTCAGATTAACAGTATTTTATGCACTATGAGTTCCCAAACTAGTGCTATATATATTCCATATCAAGTTAAATATTTTTTGAACAAGATGTACTCACTGACTGAATTATCTTGTCATGAGTTGATGAATTGTGAACATGCTCAAGCGAATAAGTCAAATTTAATTGGCAATGTTGATTTGCAAAAAGTAAGGAGCCTGCTAACCAATAGCTTCCCATTTGCTGCAAAAACTTTCTAGTTAAGCCCATTTTTGGTGAACCTTGAAAACTTGATCAGCAATAGTGACAAGAAATCTTTCTCAAGGACAGTTGGATGTTGGACTAAACTGGAGCCTAAACTTATGTGTATCTATGCAATTAATTGGTGCTAACTAATGAAATAGTTTGTATGCTCCTAGAATGAGAAACTTATGTAACTATAACTTGATCTATCTGGTTTGGAAATGCTGCAGAGTTGGCGTTGATGGACCTGCTTTTTTACTTTCTACTTGGTCACTTTGAAAGATGTTAAAGATGAGCTTAATCCTATGTTTGAGTTTGGAAGATCATTATAGTATGAAAATTTGACACCCTATTGTTCTGATTGCAGGTTTGATGGTGCTGCCGCAGAACCACGAAAGGGAATAAGAAGTGGCCATGTACCAGGCAGCAAGTGCATTCCTTTTCCCCAGGTAAAGTGTTGGCCACTTGTATGATACTATTCGTATTACTGTTCCATTGTCACCTGCTTTACATGTGATTTTATATTCTTCATTAAAAAATTACATTTATGAAGTATTGAAATTAATGTTAGAATATGATATTTGATAAATAAAAAAATTTAGTTCATGAAGGTTTAAAGGAAATTTAGTTCATGAAGGTTTAAAGGAAATTTAGTTCATGAAGGTGTATGGTTTTCCTTTGCAGGTGTTGGATAGTTCACAGACACTCTTGCCTCCAGATGAGCTTAAGAAAAGATTTGATCAAGCAGGTAAAGTCGTAAAGTCATTTTCTCATCTTATTTGTGGTATCCTCTTCGGTTCAATGTGCCACTGTCTTAATACTAGCACATATTTATAAGTACTGAGAATATTATTTTAATAATAAAGGAGTCTAAATTTCCAAGATGGAAAAAGAGACCAAATAAAGGCATAGCGTACAACATAAATGCCAGAAGGTATAATGCAGAGAGCAAGAAAGAACCAAGCTAGCGACCCTAGTAAGTAGAAACAACCAAGCAGCGTAGTAGGATATGCCAAAGCACTAATAAAACATCAGACACCTGGGAGACCGAGACATTTTTACTAATAACAGTTCAGTTCATTTGATCGGTTTCTTCTTTGCCGTTCTTTGGAAAAGGTGGAAATAAGCTTTATTAAACATTACAACTTGTTCATTTTATCTCACATTTTTTTCTCGAGGAATGGCTTGATTTACGTTCCTTAACCTCGTATATAAGCAATTGTGACATTTAGCCTTTTTATGTAGTCTCTTAGTTGGGCCCCGGTGTGCAAAATGAGGTCATTGTCCATTCATACCTTCCATATCTGACCGTAAAAGATTTCTGATTTCAATAATTAGAATAGTTCAATTCCCGATTGTAATACTCAATAATTGTAGCAGATAGTAATTCATTGTTGCCTTTAAATATTGCGAAAAGTAACCCACTTGTTCCGCTGCAGGCATCTCTTTGGACAGTCCTGTTGTAGCTTCATGTGGCACTGGAGTAACTGCCTGCATTCTTGCCTTGGTATCCTCTTTTTCTATCAACTTATCAAATTATAACTTGAAATTGATGCCTAGTTGATTTTTTTAATAGTGAATTATCATATCTATATCAGAAAATGACATTGCTTATTCCTATGTTCGAAACTGAGCACCTGAAACTTATTTTGTTGCATGCATGTATCTTTCAGGGTCTTCATCGGCTTGGGAAGCCAGATGTTGCAGTCTACGATGGGTCTTGGACTGAATGGGGAGGACATCCTGATGTACCTGTTGAAGCTTCTTAAGTTTTAACACGGCACTGGTTGTTTGCTTCCTGGTTCATGTGCTGCTTTCTTGGAAGTCAAATTGCCAAAGATGAAAGAGGGTTGTATCCACATCATTTTCCAAATGATCCTAGTGTCACAATATCAAACTCGTATTTGTTTCTTGCCGAATGCTTGGAGTTTTTGGATGTGAAATAAATAACCCAAACCATATCTTTGATGGATTTTACTTGAACAAAAACGTATTGCAGTAGTAACTTTTCATGTATTTGTGATTTGTCCTCTTTAGATCCATTTTACCTTGTGCTTTAAGGTAAAATTATAGTATTTAGATCAAACTGATTCCATTTTCATGGATTTTGAGTTGAAGAATGTTCTCAGTACTCAGTTGAATCCCCCATTTCTCTGCTTGGGGAGAAGTACTTGAACAAAACTGACATATGTTTGCAATTTTATAAGATAGTAGTAATTCATATTTTTTTTAATTGTCCAATATGTATAGAGATAAAGAAAGTTCTTATATTTAGTGGCCAAAATTTTCTATAAAATAATACTCTTGCAGATTTTAATTTATGATGAAACTTTTTGTAAACTTTCTTTTGATATAACCAGTCTCTCTATTAGAACTTTTAGTGTCTAGAATTTAAGTAGAATGAGGTTATGAAAAAAGAAATTAAAAAAAATTACCCTCGAGCTTAACAATACTGAAAACAGAATATAAATATGGTGCAAAAGAAAATAGTCAGATAAACAAACTCATTTCATTGCATGATAGGGCAGAGCATCAAAAATGATGTCCACTTATTCAAAACCATCCTAACCCTCTACAAGATTTGTTTTGGTTCAGTGGTACAAAACCAGCTTAATAACAAGGCTAATAATGCACAAATATAAAAGGGAATCCCAAATAAAACGGGTTTAATGCTTCTTCAAGGAAAAAGTACTCTAACCAGAACAGTAAGAAGGCCTACTACAACGGCTCAATTCAGCTCATGCGTCGTCAAGGTCAAGTACTCCAGGGAGTGGTTTCCCCTCCAGAAGCTCCAAGCTGGCACCACCTCCGGTTGAGATGTGGCTCATCTTGTCAGCAAGCCCAACCTTCTCAACTGCTGCAACTGAGTCACCTCCTCCAATGATAGTTGTCACGCCCTTGCCGCTGAGCTCAGCCAGCTTCTTCGCTATAGCCTGCAAATAGAACCAACATCAGTCAATGGATGGATTTTTTGTTTTTTTTTTGTTTCAGTACATAGAAGTCAGTTACAGTAGCAAATGATGTGAAATCTAGATGGTTAAAGAGGACGTGTACAGCAGAGAATGGTTGGTAGAACATTGTAAATGTGGGTTATTAACTCATAAAGACATACCTCAGTTCCTGCAGCGAACTTTTCAAACTCAAACACACCCATAGGTCCGTTCCAGATGACGGTCTGTGTAGTATCCAATGAGTCGCTGAAAGTTTTGATGGAATCAGGTCCAATATCCAATCCCATCCAGCCATCTGGAATACTAGTTGCTGGAACAGTCTGCAAAAAACATAGTACTATATTTTAAGAAAACCAAACTATAATTGACAATTAATAAAGCAGACACCATAAAATATAATTTCACTAGTCACAATAAATTGGTAAAATTGTAGGAACAAACCTTGCTGTTAGCATCAGAAGCAAACTTATCAGCAATGACCACGTCAGTAGGAAGTAAGAGAGACACCCCTTTGGACTTGGCCTTCTCCATTAGAGAGGTTGCGAGGTCAAGCTTGTCTGCCTCCACAAGGGATGATCCAATAGAGTGCCCCTGGGCCTTGTAGAAAGTAAAGATCATACCTCCACCCAACAAGAGGATGTCAACCTTCTCCAAGAGGGATTCTATCACCCCGATCTTGGATGATACCTTTGAGCCACCAACAATTGCAGCAAATGGCCTCTTGGGGTTCGACACAGCTCCAACAAGATAGTCAAGTTCCTGAACAAGAAACCAAGTTAAATTCCCAAACATTTGTGAGAAGCCCTTTGCAGAAAATAGAAGGTAAGAAATTGCAGATTTAGTTTGCCCATCAACCATAACTACAGTCTCTTGCTACTACTTGTGTGCATAGGGTAGAGAGACTAACAGGAAATTGAACTCAAGATAAACAAGTGATTTTCTTTTTCAATTTAAAACTAAATCACAGAATACTTTAGCATATGTGTGAGTACTAATGAAAATTTCCAGGGTGGAAATGCCATACCTTCTGCATAAGGAAGCCGGCAACAGAAGGCTTCAAGTACTTTGCAACTCCTTCTGTAGAGGCATGAGCTCTATGAGCAGTGCCGAATGCATCATTCACATAGACATCTGCAAGAGAAGCCAACTTCTTTGCGAATTCTGGATCATTCTTCTCTTCCTCCTTATAGAACCTAACATTTTCAAGAAGTAGAACACCTCCTTCAGGTATCGAAGCCACCATTTTCTCAACTTCCTCACCAATGCAGTCATTTGCCATCTTAACCTATTAAAGGAGGGAATGCAAAAGAAAATAAGGACAGCTACAACAAGTAGAAAGACACAGGACTGCAATGCATCTAACCATAACAAAAAGCAAAGAGGGAGACAAACCTCTACTCCGAGGAGTTCAGACAGCCTTGGCACAAGCGGCTTCAAGCTGTACTTGGGTGTGACACCTTTTGGGCGTCCCTGGTAACCAGAAACATTTTCATCAGCTACTAATTCAAGCTTATGCACAAGAACAAATAATATCGAAAATGCATGGCACAAGGTCATGAATCCAAATAATAAAAAATTCCAGGGGATACTGCCGAAGAGATTATTGAGAAATACCAACACAATTCAGAATCAGGATACATCAATCAAGTTGTGTTTATTACTTTTTTGAGGTAAACAAAGTCATTGGAGGGAAACAACTAAGAAATCAATAGCATTTCAAAAGTAAGCATCACAATCATCTTCAACAACTTTATGTCCTTCCATTGTCTCATTGTACTTGATAAAATTATCACCTGGCAGTGATTAGGAAATGCTATGCATACACAAGATTCAATATCAATAACACTGTCCCTAAAAACGGAAAGTAAGATTAGACTAGATCACACACAAAAAGGATCTCAATGTGTAATCAAAGGACCATATAGATACAAAGAAATGGAAAAAAAAAATACAAACCTTCACAAATGCATAATTAATCAACCAAGCACATGACAGGAAAAGAAGTGTAAATACACAAATGCATGTCCACCAAACAAAACAATAGAATCAAACAAAACAAGAATGACAAAATTACACAAACCAAAACATCCATGCCCCCAAAAACACAAATTGAAAAAATCAACATGCAACATCACATGAATGTACAAAATCAAGCCAAACCCAAAAACCATATCACAGAAAGCCAGCTACCCATATCCCAAAAGAGCGAAAGCAAATAGAAACGTGATCCAGATCTCAACGTACCAGATGGCTGCTGAGAATGACTTTAGCACCATGACCCATCAAGTACTTGATGGTGGGCACAGCAGCTCGAATCCTGGTATCATCGGTGATGTTGCAGCTATCGTCCAAAGGAACATTAAGATCGACCCTCACGAACACTCTCTTCCCCTTCAACTCAGCCTCTTTCAGGGTACCAACACTCCTCTTGGTGGCCATCGCAGCACCTTCAGAACAAAAAGATCAAAATCAATACCAAAAAAATAAAATCACAGCACCTACATATACAGATTCGGCGATGAGTTCGGTGGTTCTTACAAGTGAAAGACTGGATTTTTAATTTTTCGGCGCTGGTGATTTTGTTTTGGTCTAGACAGAGAGATCAGTGCCAAGCAAAACGATGAATAGAAGGTTAAAGAGACAAATGGAACAAGTATAGGTAAGAAGGCGCATGATAGCGTGGAACATGCTAGCGTGAGCGTGATGCGTAGTGGGCGAGTTTGAGCCATGGGTCACGCCTTTTCTGTGGGCCCCACAAGACTTTTCTTGGGCGACGGGTTTTTCTGTGGGCTGTGGGCTTTACCTTAAACTCTTGACTTTGGGCTTCAAAATAAATTGAATAAAATAAAATATATATTTTTTATTTTGACTTTTATATATCTATAAAAAATAACATGGGGTTCAAAAGAATATACTTTCGCCTCAAAATAATTGTACATTTTTCTCTATAATATACAATAAAAGAAGAGTAAAGTTCATGGACTAGTTTCAAGCATAACCGTGGATAAATAGACTTAAGCCGAGAGTATCAATTAACGCTCTTCACGTGCAGGCCATATAAGAAAAGAAGAATTTGGGTCTTACATTGATGATTGACGTAAATCGAGAAGGTAAGGTAGATGGACCATTAGATAGAACATCTTTCTTGTAAGATTCACTTATATCATTATGTATAGTTGTTCCACTTTAGATTCTACTGATATAGAATTACAAAACACTCCTGATGCGCAAATTAAATAAAAGAGATGAACATGAGCCTGAGCAGCCACGTAAATAGGTGGACTTAAGTAAAAAGTATAACTTGCTAATTCCATTCACAAACAAGATTTGTGGTCAAAGAACAAGCATGACCTCTCATTCATATGGCTCAGGTTTAATAGATATCATCAAGTCTTCTCTGCAACATCTTTACCATCGCTCATTGTCATGGATAGGGTTGAACCGTTGAATTGTGCATTTTGAGTGTATGATCTCTGGCAAAGAGAGATAGAGACAGAACAGTATCCACAAGTCCTAGATGCTACTGGCTCTGCAAATCTAATTGACAACAAGTACACCATTTTATTGAAGAAACTGAGTGGATCTCCTTGTTCATTTCAAGTTTTCTCAGAATTTTCAGTGAGACAGAAATGAAACCTTATATAGAAGGTGACAATGAACATTTACAATAAGGACTCATATCTTCCTACAACATCTCATTTCCGGGTTATAAGAGCGTACATTGGAGATGGAGAAAAAAATTGAATAAAACAAATCTTATGCAGCAACTGTTAATGTGGCCTCGTCAAGAGCAAGAACACCGGGTAGCTCTTTGCCTTCCAGCAACTCCAAACTGGCACCACCACCGGTTGATATGTGGCTCATCACGGACGCAACTCCAACCTTCTCCACGGCAGCAACAGAGTCTCCACCTCCTATGATTGTTGTAACTCCCTTCCCACTAAGTTCCGCTAGCTTCTTTGCAATGGACTGCAAAACAAGTATAAGTTTAGTCCATAACCAGGAACTGGTTTAGAATGCCACCCGAGAAATTTCATCTCCTACTATTTATTCAATGCACTACTAGTACTAGTCTACTAAGTACAAAGTTCAAACATGCAAAAGGGCGTGTAAAATGGGAAATCAATCCTGCCAGTTAAAATTATATAGTTTTTTATCGGAAAATACTACTTGATGACTCCGTAGAATATAGAACCATGAAGACATAATATATACATGTACTCATATAATCCCAAATAAAACCTCGAGAAAGAAATTATAATATACCTCTGTTCCAACAGCAAACTTGTCAAACTCGAACACTCCCATAGGTCCATTCCAGATAACGGTTTTGGTAGTATCCAGAGCCTCGTTGAAGGTCTTAACTGAATCTGGTCCAATGTCCAATCCCATCCAGCCGTCTGGGATGGCAGATGCTGGCACAACCTGTGATGAAGATCAATCAATTTAGTGATCTCATTCGTAGATAGTTGTGAAAATGTTGGGATGAAAATGAGATGAAGAGGTTTTGAAATATAGAGAAATTTAAAGACACCAACCTTGCTGTTTGCATCAGGAGCAAACTTGTCTGCAATTATAACATCAGTGGGTAAGAGAAGAGACACTCCCTTCGCCTTGGCCTTTGCAAGAAGTGTTGTGGCAAGCTCAAGCTTATCTTCCTCTACAAGGGAAGAACCCACCGACAAACCTTGTGCCTTGTAAAATGTAAAGATCATACCTCCACCCAGAAGTAGGATGTCACACTTCTCTAGGAGTGACTCAATCACTCCAATCTTTGAGGAGACCTTTGACCCACCCACAATTGCAGCAAATGGCCTCTTAGGGGTTGAAACTGCCCCAACAAGATAATCCAATTCCTGAAATATGATAAGATGAGAGTGACTAACATATTAAGCAGAAGATACATCTCGAAATCAGAACTTGGTTTTTACAGTACAACTAATTCACAATCGTTGATTTCATAAAATTTTATAGGACTAGTTCATGTTAGAATATCCGAGAGCAAATGCGTTTCAAGATCTCCATTTTCATAATGTATGAGATGAAAGTTGTCTATATGACCAATAGAAAGCAGTTTTTGGTGGTTTTAATGAAAGCCCATGTCAAAAACCATTGATTGATTAATAATGAACTAAGACATGAATATCAGATTATGGAATGAAAAGTTCCACAATGAATTCGAGAAGTAGCATATCGATAATCAAAGGTCTGAGCGAAACAAAACAAAAAAAGCTCAATTTTTTTCACCTTCTGCAAAAGGAAACCAGCAACGGATGGCTTCAAGAATTTTGTAACCCCCTCAGTTGATGCATGAGCTCTATGCGCTGTACCAAAAGCATCATTGACATAGATATCTGCCAAGGAGGCAAGCTTCTTTGCAAACTCTGGTTCATTCTTCTCCTCCTCCTTGTAAAACCTGACATTCTCCAGAAGAAGAACACCACCATCGGGAAGTGAAGCCACCAGCTTCTCTACTTCTGGACCAACACAGTCATCAGCCTTAACAACCTGTTTTCAATACCTCATAGAAGTCAGAATGCATATATAATAAACATGAACCACGAAGATTTGATTTAGTTATTTTTGTTGTTTTACTTGAAAATAATATCTACCTGAATGCCAAGGAGTTCAGATAGACGAGGCACGAGAGGTGCCAGGCTGAATTTTGGAGTAACACCTTTGGGCCGTCCCTGAAAATTCAACAACAACAAATAAAACACATTAATGCAGCTCATGTGGCTCAATTTCTGCAATTACTAGGCTGACAAAAAACAAGTAAAAGAAACTTGTCTCATTAGATGACTACTTCAGCAACATAAATGGCTGACAATAACTACGCTATATAATTATAGCCATTTCCACAAAGCAGACAATAATTTAGGGGTTATTAAAAGACAAAAACTAACCACGATATGCTTTATTAGAAAGGACCCATAGGAGTAACAAGAATCATCAATGCACAATAGGACTCATTGCATCATTGAGTGCACATGGATTTGATATAAACACATTTTTATATAGTTCTCTTAGCAGATTAAAACACATGCAAAGACTAATAACAGCTGGATTCACAAGAAATCACAAGGTGAAATACAAAAATTAAAATCTTAAGGAAACATTTCAAAAGGAAAATGTGAGATCATCGAGAGAACCCAATTCAGAAAACAGTCTCAGTAGAGATTTTTCATCAATTCAAAAACCTCACTTGCTTTGTTTCAGCCAAAAGTCAATGCTCATGAGACACAGTCTGATAGCAAGATCACAACTTCAGAGAACAATCAATAGCAAGATACAAATTTGACAAAAAGCCAGAAACCAAAACCAGAATCAAACAGAGACCCACATACCAAATGACTGGAGAGAATGACTTTAGCCCCTTTGTCCATCAAATACTTGATGGTGGGAACCGCAGCGCGAATCCTGGTGTCATCGGTGATGGTCTGGCTGTCATCCAAAGGCACATTCAAGTCAGCCCTCACAAACACCTTCTTCCCCTTCAAGTCAGCCTCCGTCAAGTCCCCGACGCTCTTCTTCACCGCAGACACCACCAGCCTCCTCGGCGCATCGCCGGAAGCTGATCCCGCCGATAGTGCCCTCGACTC
>JAYMSZ010002734.1:0-11535 GCA_036897665.1 Pelargonium citronellum
AGCAGCCCTCACATTATCATACTCAAACTTCAACACATTGGGTATATGAGAAGTGTCCTTAATATAGAACCTCCTCCCAAGAGCACTCTCTTCAATCACCGGAAAATAAGGGAAAATCACAGAATTGACCACCCAAAACCACGCAGCCCCAAGAACCATCCCCAGAGCAGCTCCAGCAAACACCTGAACCACAGAATGGTACCCCAAATAGACCCTCGAGTACATAGTGAGCAGAGCCAGAACCCAATTCAACAAGCTCGCAAACCACTTGTGCTTCGTCTCCAAGAGCCCAATTCCATAATAGGTCAAGAGAGTAAAGTACATGGCGAAGAAGAACATGTACTGGGAGTGGCTCGAGGGCCAGCCATGCGAATCGCACATCTCGAGCATCACACAGGTCTCGGGTCGAGCTTGCTGAACCGAGGTCTTGATGACCTCGTTGACGAATTGGGAAATCAAGAGACCCACGAAGAAGAACATGCCCTGAAGCTCTCGCCGGAAAATGAAGTGAGAGATGAATCCGCCTAAGCTGATGAAGACTGGGACTAAAGAGACCCAGGCCAGAAAATGGCCAAATTGGTCTCCTTTTTGGTACCGGACATGGGTCAAAGTCACGGCCTTTAGCAGCGGAGACATGGATCGAGGTGGAGGAGATTGGTGGGTTTTGGCTGGATCGTTTGATCGGATCTGGGTTTCGGAGAGCGAGCTGGGTTTTTGGAGTGTGAAGTGAAAGAGAGGAGGGAATTGGGAAGCGTTGGGCAATTTCTAGGTGTTTCTGTTCTGTTTGTTTCTCGGGAAAATACGTTGACGATCTGAAAGAGAAAGGGATCAAGAAGAATCTACGAAATAGTAGATCATGGGTTTTGCATTGCTGGTTGATGCGTTGATTGGAATTTAATTTCCAAAAGAATGTATCGAAAGTAGACGAAAATGTAGAAGTTTTAATTAATTAATTAATTTATTGTTTTTTGCTAACATAAATCTCGATTAATAAAATAGTATACATGTAAAATGTGGGTTTTAAATTTTAATTATACAAATAAAACAATAATTTAATAGATGATGTGCCTATTCTTTGAGGTTGTGAGCTTGTCAAACAAGTTTTGAAGTCCATTGTTTCGGTATTTATGGGTCGACAACTCTACTCCAACTCATTGGTAGATCGTAGTAATGTTATTCTAAGGTTTGGCAATGTGAGATGGTTTGATTACGATATATCGAAGAGGGTTTGAATTGGAGATGTTGTGTTGTTTATTTGAAGATGGAGATGTTGTTGACTTACTTAACAAAGCTATCAAATTCTCCCGAATGTAATTCATTGTAATCGATAGAAGACAAAGTGTGCCCATTTAGCTCTCAACGCTAGTTTCTTGGACCATCAACTATTAGGGCAAGTGACTTAAAATGCTTGGTCCTATTGAGATTTCGAGTTAAAGCTTCCGTGTTGTGGTATGCTTGCCGATAAAAAACATGCTAGTTTATTGAGTTGATGTGTGATGACTATTGAATAGTTGAAAGCGCTTGAAGTAGGTTTGTGAATTGTGCGCGTAAAATGATGGGAAAACAATAAAGTGTAATGTAGACTTATAGAGTTTTAATAGATGACATCAACTAGTTTTAGAGAAATAGATTGGTAGATCTCGTAAATTGTCATACCATTTTGGTCTTATTAAAGCGGATTTAGGTCTAGCCTTTTAGGTATTGAGGGGTCTCGCTATCTTAGATCCAAATAGTAAATTTTAAAGTATCATAGAGGTTTCTCATGCTAATTATAAAATAAGTGAGTCAATTATTTGAAAATAACACAAGGTTTCTTAAGTTATTTCATATATTTGCAGTGGAACAAATGTAAAAACAAGAAAATTCAGGGACCGGACTTGCAAATACAGAAATTACAAAGCAATACAGTGCGGCGAATTTTCGCGCTTGTGTTCGTCACCGATCGATTTCTTCGGGTCACTCCCAAAATCTCTGTGTTTTTTCAAAAACGTCACTCCATTTTCTCTCCGGTCAAAGACAGCTTTGGAACTGCTCTGCAATGGCCGACGATTCCTTGGCTTCCCAAAGAAGAGACCCTATCAAATCTTCAGGTATTTCCGTTTCTCTCACTAGGTCATTTTCCAGTTTCAGTGCTCTCAATCGTCCGTTTGGCTGCCGAGAAAAAAAATGCTGGAAGTAATAGAAAATACGAGCGAATTTTGGTACTCGTGTTCAGTGTTGTATTAATTTCCGAAATAGGTTTTGCATGCAGCTCGAGCTTGTATCATCAGTAGAATTTGGCTTAGTGCAGTGAGGTTGTTTGAATTTGTGATTAAATAATTGATTCCATTTCGTAGTCTTTGGTATATGTTGATCGGATTGCTCGGAGATTTATGTTTCAGAAGGAACAGTGATTTTTGTTGTTGTTGATGTGTTGGTTGTTGATATGTACAAATTTTCAGTTCTCACGTTCAGTGTTGTAATTAGTTTATGAAATAGGTTTTGCATTCAGCTCAAGCATGTCTAATCAGTATGACTAGGGCTAGTGTAATGAGGTTGATTCAATTCATTAAATATTTGATTCCATTTTGCAGACTTTGCTACATGTTAGTTGGATTGTTTGGAAATTTATGTTTTAGCAGGAACAGGGATTTGATTTTATGTTCATAATTTTTTTTTTGTTTGCTAAATTTTGGTTTTGATGCATTGGCTGATGATATGTATAATTTTTTGGTGCCTGTGTTGTGAATTCAACTGTAGAACTTTATTAAACTTAAATCAGCAAGAAGAATATCATCCAAAGGAATCGGATACAAGCACCCAACCCATCCTACCGGATTAGCTAACGAACCTGACCACCTAGCTCAGACCAGCTAACAAAGCAGAACTCAATACTTGAGAACCTGCTAAGCATTGACGTGATTTCACCAATAATTAGACCTAAGGCACTAGAAACCTCCCCTCGGGTCTTGAGAAATAGGTTATGCATGCAGCTCGAGCATGTCTACAGTAGAATTAGGCTTAGTGTAGTGGGGGTTGATTGATTTAGTGATTAAATAGTAGACTTTGTTATGTGTTAATCAGATTGTTTGAGAATTTATGTTTTAGAAGGAACAATGAAGTGATTTTATGCTCATATCTTAGTTTTGTTAAATTTTGGTTTTGATGTGTTGGCTGATGATATTATTTGTAATATTTAGTTGGGAATAATGCGGCGCAACGGAGACGGCAACATGCAGTTACTGTGGGTAAAGAAAGACGGGAATCGTTGGTGCGAGCTAAGCGCCTTTGCATGGTTGGGGTTGATGGTGGTGGTGATGTTCATATTGATAATGATGATGGCAATGACATGATGGTAGAAAAAGAGCAATCAGTTCTGGAGGTTGAAACTGCCTCAGTGGTACAAGAGTTAACCTCTGCAGTTGCCTATCAGTATGTCAATCCTACATGCTTATTAATGTAATTGGTGGAGTATTCATAGACAGGAGAAAACATGCTGGGCACTATGTTAATATAATTGTTTACTGGTATTACTTTTGAGGTCTAAAATCCTGACTTCAGATTGCATAGATCACTATGATGATTCTGTGTGAAATGAAAATTGGGGCGCAGGCACACATACATTTCATTAATAAGCTAATTGCATAAACTATACAATTTGTTAATCATGATTAAATGTTTGGTAGACCAGAGCATGTTGGTATATTGTCAAGCTTCGTGCTAATTATATGTAAAAAAACAAATTCTGGTAGTTGCTTGCAGAAAACAAATGTTGAGCTGCCATTCGTGTTAAATGGAAATGACGTGGGAAAGTACCCTAAATAATAAGGTAACATGATTTGGGAAAGTAGTTTATGGATTTTTTGGGCAGGTGTCTTTCTTTCCTAGATTCCTGTTTTCTTGACTCCCACTTGTTTTCTCTTACCAAATGCATTTTTTGGGATAACTGCCTCCATAATAATAAATAATGATATTATTCTGTAACATCCGAGTTTCATGTAGATAAGCTCACTTCATCTAGTATATCTAGTTGGTGAGGCACTTAGATGTTGATATACATTCAATTTTCTTTACACCATCTTTATGTTTACTTGCAGGGGCAAAGGTGCAATGCAGAAAAGGGTGAGTGCACTTCGTGCACTAAGGCGTTTGTTGTCCAGGTCTGAATTTGCTCCTATTGAAGCTGCACTTAAGGCTGGAGTAGTTTCTATTCTCGTGCAATGTCTATCTTTTGGCTCACCAGACGAACAGGTCCAAGGAATTTTTCATTATTTTGCTTATTTTGGTTTCTATTGAATTTATATTTTGCAAGACAAGCTTGAACAGCGATTATGATATGATAATGGGAAAAAATTAGATTGCGGATCTAATTTCTCATGCCCTGTTCGTAATTTGGTTCGGAATTACAAATTGACAATTGTTTGAAAGAGACCTACAAACATAGATATATGTGAAAGTAATTCATCTTCCCAGATGAATGTTTGCCAGGCCATTTGTTATTTGCAAGTTGATTAAATATGGAAGAAAGTTTTACGAGACTTCCTTTCTTTTTGTAATGTTTCAGTTGCTCGAGGCTGCTTGGTGCCTCACTAACATTGCAGCTGGGAATTCAGATGAAACAAAAGCGTTGTTGCCTGCATTACCATTGCTTATTGCTCATCTTGGAGGTTGGTCATTGCTTGTGCATATCTATCTGCGATATAAAAGAATGCTTGTATATAATTTTAAATTTTCTGACTGTAAATACTCTAGATTTTTACTTGCTTTTTTTTTTACTCCATGATGTGACATCAGAAGAAAAACATCATCCAAGTGCTTATGAACTTGAACGAACCTTTATACGTATATGTTTAAGCAAATATAAAAACAATACATAGCAATTACTTTTCTTCAACATGCGTAAGCTGCTAAATGATACCAACTAGTAAAATGTTTTACCTTCAAATGCCTGTGAATAGGATAGAGCAATTTATGAAGGTTTTAGATGCAGAAAACCATGGGTATCCTGCCAGTATTGGAATATTACCAAAGAGTGATATTAACTAAATAATGACACAAGGGATCAACTACCCTGTTCCCATTCCCTAATTATTTTGCTTGTTGCTTACCATGTTGGATATGTGTTTATGTTTTCAGTTCTTCAGTTTATCATGTAATTATTTGCTAAAATTTCAGCTTGTCACTGTCACTTTTGCTCTTTCATTTATAATTGTACTCATTATACAGAAAAAAGCTCATCACCTGTTGCTGAGCAATGTGCATGGGCCTTGGGAAATGTTGCCGGCGAAGGGGAGGAACTAAGAAATGTTTTGCTATCTCAAGGGGCTTTACCCCCTCTTGCAAAAATGATGCTGCCGAGCAAGGGTTCAACTGTGAGAACTGCTGCTTGGGCATTGTCAAACCTAATCAAGGTTTCAAAGTTTTCATTAAAAAAAAATGCACAGTTTCATTGCGTGCCATATTCTGTTTCTAATTTATGAGCTGTTTTTATCACTCCTATGTATATTTGTTTATAAATTTCATTTACAACATTCTTCAGTATGCTTGTATGTAGGGTCCAGATCCAAAAGCTGCTAATGAACTCGTTAGATTTGATGGGGTACTAGATGCACTTGTTCGGCATTTGAGAAGAGCGTAAGTAGAGAGCTATTGATTTGGGGATAATCATATCAAGCTCTGTTCATTAAGTTTGATGCTCGATACTGTTAATTGTTTCCATTTTAAGCTAATACTTGTCATGTGGAGAATGCCTGGACTCTTCTTTGTCCTACCTGTTTCCAAATGACACCTTGCAGATTCGTTACTGCAAGGGTCTATTATGAAACAAGTCCTTTGAACACTATATAGTAATATCATATTCTAGATCAGCTGATATCATATTTAATATACACTTGGAAAAAATTAAGCAAAATTTTGAGAACACCTCATGTTTTTATTTTTGATAGAATTTTAAGTATGCTTAAATTAATTGTCGAATTCAGGGATGAGGAGTTGGCGACTGAAGTAGCATGGGTGGTTGTTTATCTCTCAGCTCTTTCAAATGTTGCAACTGGTTTGCTGGTGAAGAGCGGAGTTCTTCAACTTCTTGTGGAAAGATTAGCAACATCAAATAGTTTGCAGTTGCTCATTCCGGTAATGTCCATTAATAAATGACTGTGCACTTTACTTTCTATTCTTTATTCCCCCAACCAATATATTTTTGTTTTGTTTTGTATATGTTGACCAGGACGTGTATTTATGAGGGTTATGCATGTTGTTTCATATGACATGGCGTATCCTGTAAAATATCTTGATTATCTTTGATTTGCAAGAGCATTAGTATATGCAATACCTAGTGATTAACTGCAAGTTTTGTTCATAATAATAGCTTCTTGTATGGAAATGAAATTGAAACTCTGTAACTTAAATATTGTGGTGTTATTGATCATTTGTGGAACAGACGAAACATATAAGAAATGGCAGTATGATGAATTCTCAATGAAATGCACTTTTTCACTTGTCATCTCCCTTATTTCAAAGATCATGCAAATAGTGGTATATTATTATAGTGACTGTTGTTTGGCTTATGTAATATTGATATATAATTTCCCATGTAGGTGCTTAGAAGCTTAGGGAACCTTCTAGCTAGTGATTCACAAACAACGTATCATGTTCTTATTCCTGGACAAGAAATCACAGGTCAGTGAATTACTAACATTGTTATCTAATAGGATGATTGGCTATAACTTTCTTCGGGTTTTAAAAAAGAGAGTAAAATACTGAATTGAATGACAATTTCAGGTAATGTCATAGAAGTCCTTATAAAGTGTTTGAAGAGTGAGCACCGTGTATTGAAGAAGGTATATCGTTTTGCCTATACTATTAAGAAAACTAACCTTAAATTCATTACCCATTCTAATTGATCACATCTGTGTAGGAAGCGGCTTGGGTGCTGTCTAATGTTGCAGCTGGTTCTGTTGAACACAAGCAGTTGATATATTTTAGTGAGACTGTACCACTGTTATTGCGCCTTCTGTCTACAGCACCATTCGATATAAGAAAGGAAGTGGCACACGTACTTGGTAATCTCTGTGTCGGTCCAACAGAAGGTGATGGAAGGCCAAATCTGATTCTGGAGCACTTGGTTTCCCTTGTCGATAGAGGATGCCTTCCGGGTTTTATTGATTTGGTCAGGTCTGCCGATATTGAAGCTGCAAGACTAGGACTTCAATTTATGGAGCTGGTAAGCAATCGAATCTAATGTTTCATGGACTTCCGTAGCTTTATACTCCCAAAATGAGTGCCACTTTTCTTTTTGATAAGTTATTTATGCATGAATATAAGTTAGAACCGCTTGAGTATTTTACAAGAAAGCCATGTGGGGTACACGAGTAAAAGTTTAAGTACTAATCAGATTATCGTTAGTTTTGCTAAAAAAGGGAAAGTGGATACTCATTTTGGGACGGAGAGAGTATACGGGATGATTTAGGCATCAAGGGACATATAACCACACCACCATATCATTAGTCACCATCACCAATGATTTAGGCATTTTAGCATACCTCGCAATGCGGGTCAGGCCAAAAAACGCATGTGTTCTTATCAAACTACTTTTTATCAGCCTGAACGTATTTTGTTGCTTAGGATGCGTTAGAGCCAATAAAACGTTGCTAAATAACAACTCGTGAAAGTTTTCTGGTCTGGCCCTTGGCCCATATTGCCAGGTATTCATTTTAGGTAGCGTTTGGATTAAATTTTTTGGAACAGGAATGGAAATGAGATTCCCATTCCAAAGCCATTCTCATGACCAAAAATTCCAAATACAATCACGATGAATTGGAATCTCATTCTCATTCCTGAACAAAGATTCTAATTCAAACGCTACCTTAACTCGTTAAGTTCTTTGGCTACTTTGCATCTGTATCTAAGAGAGGAACCCTATATAACGATGCAGGATCGTTTCTATGATCTCCTGCAACAGTGGATTCATGACGCTCATGTTTCTCAACAACTCAGATTTTGATTTTTGACCTTACGGCTTGCAGGTTCTGAGAGGGATGCCAGACGGTGAAGGCCCAAAGCTTGTTGAGCGAGAGGATGGGATTGACGCCATGGAAAGATTTCAGTTCCATGAAAACGAAGACCTCAGAATCATGGCAAACAGTCTAGTCGATAAGTACTTCGGAGAGGATTATGGACTCGATGAATAAACCAAAAGACGGTTTCAAGCTCCCTGTATCAATAGCAACTTTGGCAAATCTTTTGTGGACACTCATGTGAATTTGATGGCCAAATGCTTCAGAGCTCATAGATATAATAGAATTGCATTAGCCTCCATGCTCTATTTTGCTGTTCATGCCAAGGCATTTTTGTAAGCAATCTGTTATTGAACATGGAGTAGGTTTCTTTTAAGATATTGAGAAGAAGCTTCTCTTTTGTCAATTACCTTTATGTATTAGTAGGAACTTGAATTTGTTTTTACTTTTTAGTAACAATTATATTATGGTGAAGTTGTTGTGGCCAATTATGTTCTCTCCTTTTGTCAAATCTATGTGATGGTAAAGTTGTATTTGTGTATAGTGAATTTATGAAGTGGGAGTAGGGTAGAAATAATAGTAGAGAGGAAAATGGATTTTGTGTTTATGTACTCGGAACGGGCCTACAATCAAAACTCTTAGTTCGGTCATGACATGTGTTGTTCTGGTTTATTTTTAGATTGTTTAAACGGTTTTTGTGCCTTTTCTCGTTTTCAAATGCATCTTGCATTTCACGCATGCTCATGCTAAATACATAGAAGAAGTGGAGGCTTTTTTAAACCAAAGGGCTTGGAAGACGTTGCTCGTAGAGCTCGCAATATATGCATAGAAATGCAGAGATGGTAGAAAGAGCTGAAAAGACTATCTTGAAAATCAACTATTAATGTATCATATGTTGAAAAAACGTGAAGACTATCGCATTTTGATATACTAGTTGTGCTCTACGTCACGCAACCTGATATGGTGGGGGTTTGACTGGACCTCTACCTGTTTATTAAAATAAACAAATAATAATACATGAAAGAGGGAGACAGAATGAGTTTTACCTCTTCAAAATGCACCTATCAGTATGAAAATTGAGGCCATACGATTTTTGCAAAATTTCTACATCTATCAGTATTATCTTTTATGTTGAAGTCAAGTTTTAATAATATCAGAGCTGGTCGCCCACTTGACCCAATATGTTTTGGTTAAAGACTCAAAGTTGAAAACTTACCTCCCATAATAACATATAAAATAATATTTTGAGTTTAACTGTCGTTTAGGGTTGTTGAGCACTTGAGCTAATAAATTATGGAGAGCGTTGAAAAGTACGACAGGTCGTCTTAGGCTGTGCTCTCGTCTCCGCCGTTTCGCAATATATGCAAGTAAATTATCAAAATTTTCCCCAAATTTGCTCAGTCACAGAGTTACAGAACCACATCGAACCCAGTAGAAAAGCTTCGAAATTGAATCTACTAATCAATTTCATGAATCAAAACCCTCTTTTGCTTCTCAAAAACCCATAAAAAATATGCTGAAAAATTTCCGTTTCGCCGTCCAGAACTGCCGTCTGCCCAATCTCCGACCACAACCTACCGTTTCCAGCAAACACGACAACCTCTTCAACAAATGCGTTTTCAGATTGTTCAAGGAGCGTCGTTACGCTGAGGCTCTCGATGAATTTGATTTCCAGCAGAGCAGAACCAGTTTGCGATTAAGACTCAGCAGCTACTTTTATTTGATCCGCGCTTGTTCTTCTCTGAGATCGTTGGAGCTCGGAAGGAGAGTACATGACCACTTGTTGGCGTCAAATTGTGAGCCAGACGTTATTTTGAGGAACAGCATTGTCTTCATGTATGGGAAATGTGGGTCCTTGGAGGATGCACGGAAGGTGTTTGATGAAATGCCGCACAGAAATGTTTTCTCTTGGACTGCAATGATTGATGGGTATGCCCAGAATGACCGATTCGGCGATGCCATTAAGTCGTATAGTGAGATGTTACAATCAGGTGTTGTGCCGGATCATGTCACTTTTGCAAGCACACTCAAAGCATGCTCGGGTTTCGGAGATGTGGGATTGGGGAGGCAAATGCATGCCCATGTCTTGAAATCTGAATTTGGTTCCCACCACATTGTACTGCGGGCTCTTATTTCGATGTACACAATGCTTGATCAAATTGAATATGCAAAGAAAGTGTTTTCTTGTATTGGGACAGAGGATTTGATTTCCTGGAGATCAACAGTTTCTGTGTTTTGCAAATGTGGGTTCTTGAAGGATGCAAGGAAGGTGTTTGATAAATTGCCTCATAGAGATGTTGCCTCTTGGAATGAATTAATTCCTGCATATGTGCAGAGTGGTTGTGTTGGTTATGCCATTAAGTTGTATCTTAAGATGTTGCGATCGGGTGTTCTGCCGAATCATATCACTTTTGCAAGTATACTCAAAGCTTGCTCGGGTACTGGAGATGTGGGATTAGGGAGGCAAATGCATGCCCTTGTCTTGAAATCTGAATTTGGTACCCACCAAAATTTACAGAATGCTCTTATTTCGATGTACACAAAACTTGATCAAATTGAAGATGCAAGAGATGTGTTTTTGCGTATGAGGACAAAGGATTTGATTTCATGGAAAACAATAAATTTTGGGTTTTCCAAAATTGGTTATGAGTTAGAAGCTTTGAATCTGTTCCGAGAAATGATCGGTGAAGGTGTTTGCAAGCCAGACGGGATTATATTTGGCAGTGCTTTTAATGCGTGTGGAAGTCTGCAAATGCCTGAATATGGTGGACAGATACACGGGCTGTGTATAAAGTTTGGGTTCGGGAGAGATGCTTTTGCCAGACATTCCATATTTCACATGTATGCAAAATGTGGTTTCTTAGATCCTGCAAGAATTGTATTCTCGCAGATAGAAAATCCTGATTTAGCAACGTGTAATGCCATGATAGCCGGGTTTGCTAATAACGGGAATTCACATGAAGCCGTGTCGTTATTTTCTAAGATGATGCAATCGGGACCGATCCCTGATGGGGTCACTGTTAATTCCTTACTTTCGGCTTGTAGATCCCCTTCAAGACTACATCAAGGTATGCTGGCTCACTCCTACATTATTAAGTTGGGTTTTAATGCAAGAGTTTCAGTTTGCAATGCTCTAATTACCATGTATTCGATTAGTAATAGTTTCTATGATGCATATAAAGTGTTCAACGAGATTAGTGATCATGCGAATTTGGTTTCCTGGAATTCAATCCTTACAGCATGTATGGTGCACAACCATGTTTGGGAGATTTTCAGATTATTTAAACTAATGTTTCTCTCCCAAATTAAGCCTGATCGTATTACCTTAACCACTGTGTTGGGCGCGTCTGCAAACTTAGCGTCTTTAGAAATGATAAGTCATGTCCATTGCTATGCCATCAAAACTGGTCTTTTGTGGGATGTTTCTGTCATGAATGGATTGATTGACATGTATACAAAGTCTGGATCCCCCGGAAGTGCTCGAACACTCTTTGATTCTATGAGAAATCCCGACATTGTCTCGTGGCAACGGTTGATTAAG
>JAYMSZ010002735.1:0-11534 GCA_036897665.1 Pelargonium citronellum
CTCAGCTGTGTGGGAGAGAGAGAGACGGAGAGAAGAGGGAGGATGGAGAGAGTGTGACCTATTACATAAATTGGGCCATATATCGGTTGTTTTTGCAGTTTATGCCCATACAATAACTAATTAACTATAACGCGCGCGGGTTCGCCAAAACCGAAAACGACAAAGCGTTTTCAGTGACCTGGATCAAGCAAAAAAAACTCACAGTTGGTCGTTTTGCTCGAAACTTTGGCGCCTCGAAGAAAAAGCCCTAATTTCACACCCTCCCGGCGAGCACAAACCCTAATTCTCCGTCGATTGAAATTCCAGGTCGATCCAATAGAATCATGCTGTAAATTTCAGTCGAGTGTTCTCTGCATTGCGAGTAGAGAGAGAAACCCTAAATACCAATTTTATTGGAAAATTAGGGCATGGATGCGAAGGACATACTGGGTTTGCCCAAAAATTCATTGCCTATAACGCAAGAGAAGAGGTCTAGACCCCCGAAGGATTCTCAGAGAAAACCAGATGGCATTTCGCGCGAGGTATTATAATTTTCTCTTATCGTAGTAATGGAATCTGAGTTTCAGTCGAGTTATGGCTCCGGAGCTGGTTTTCACTTTCCAATTATGCAGGTTTATGCCCTTACAGGTGGTTTGGCACCTCTCATGCCTTCCATTGATACGTCTCAGTTGAAGAAACGGCCTCCTTCTGACGAGAAGGTATTTTTTTTATTTTTTATTTTTTTTGTACAATGTTGTTTTGAAGCACTTCATTTAACATTACTGTTTTTGTTTTTGGTGATAAATTTCAAATTTTGCCTTTAGATCACTTGGCAATGGCTTTCCTTTACGAATTCTGCTCGAAAAGATGATCTGCAGCTGTTCCACTGGGTAAGTGTCTGTACTCCTCTAGACTTGTCTCCTATGCTAGATGAGAATGTTCAACAAGCCAGTGTGTCTCTTATACTTTGCAGGTCAGGGTAGTAAATGGTGTTCCGCCTACGGGTGATTATTCCTTTGCCAAGTATAATAAGGTGTGATTGTTTGATACATTCAGAGCTCATTACTTACGTTTCCATGTTTTATTGCTACTGATTCAAAGGATTTACTATTTAATGTAATTGATATATGCAGTCAGTGGACATTATCAAATACACAGATGAGGAGTATGAGAAGTATTTGACTGATCCTGTAGGTATCAACTGTTGTATCTTTGTAAATTTTATTGACTCTTGACTCTTCAAATTTGCCTTTGGTTATGTTACGTATAAACATGATTACATGAATTATATGTCACACTTGCATTCAGCATCCAATGCTTCTAGTATTAGAATTATTAAAACAATCACAATTAATCTTATATTAAAAGAAACTACGGTGAACGGCTTCTATTGCTTATGCAACATATGATATGTAAAACACATTCTAGCCCTAGACACCGCATTGGTACGGCACTTACTGTTATTTCTCTTTTATGTTTGGTGTCCTTGGATAAGTATTCCTAGTTTTCTTCTCTTATTTCTCTTATGTTAAATTATATTTCCTCAGATGTGGACCAAGCAGGAAACCGATCAATTGTTTGATCTCTGTGAACGGTTTGATCTACGCTTCATTGTCATAGCTGACAGGTTTCCATCATCTCGGACTGTGGAGGAGCTGAAGGACCGTTATTATAGTGGTATTTATCTATATAATTTCTTGAACAAATGATTTTTTCAAGTCCATTTCATGTTTTTATGATGCTTCTCTGTGTGTTCTCTTCAGTTTCAGTGATAATTTTTTCATTCCTTGTCTACACCTGATCTTTGAATTTATCTGATTGTTTTCTTGTTTAATGTGGCTTTATTTATTTCTAGTATGTCGATCTATATTGATTGCTAGGGCTCCATCTCCTGCAGACGTTTCTGGGAACCCTCTTGTTAAGGTGTGTTGCTGTATTGTGGAGATTTTCGCATGATTTTTTCATTAAGTCATTATTCTTACTTGTTTTTCCTCTCCTGTCCGTCTGAATTTTCCTCGATTGTCTGGTTTGTTGATTCTTAAATATTCCTTATATTATCATTACTCCATCTCTGTCTGATTTTCCCTACTTGATTTAGGAACCTTACAATGTTTCACAAGAGATAGAGCGTAAGCGTGCATTGTCGATGGTTCTCTCCCAGACAAAGCAGCAAGAGAGAAAAGATACTGAGGTCAATATTTCATTGTGTTTTCAGAGTTACTACTTACTAGTCAAATATGTGATCCTTTTTTAATTGCCACCACGTTTAAAGTTTTCAGCATAGTGTTGTAGATTGCCTGACTCATGCCAAGTACTTGTTGATTATCCATTGTATATTTTTTCTCAGGTTGTTGCTGAAGCAAAAAGGATTACTGAGTCGCGCATGGCTGCTAGGGTAAGAGTGAAATCGGAAATCATGTTTTTTTTTTAATATTTATTATTATTTTTTTTATGTCTATTGTCACTATTTTGTGGTGTTCACAATTACAATCTGAAAAGTTATCTGGAATCTAATATTCTAATTGGGGTGGAATCTTTCGAATTCAGTGACATTCCTGCTTAGGAGCCTCACTTGTATCTATGCTTTAGTTTTTTAAATGTTTTCTGATTAGTAGCAATTATATTGCATCTAAAGAAAGCTTTAATTTAAAGCTTCTACTGCCAGTCAAGAGTGGCTATAAGGCTTCACAATTTTAACTATTATCCTTTTGGTGCTTCCCAGTTTGTGCATTGATGATGTTAGTTGTCTTCTAATTTTGTTATTGAATGTATTTTATTCTCTTTCCACCTATATGCATTCAAGTTTCAACTTTTTTTTTATGAGATGTTGTACATCCATTGACATCTAATATATTGCCAATTGGTTCTGGTCATTTGGGAAGTTACAACCATGGCATTCTTTGTACATAATTATGATCTGTTCTTGGCATGAGGGGTCTTAGACTCTTAGGGTGTGCTTTCATAAAGCTTACTCTAATCTCTTGATTTTTGGGTTATTGCAGGCTGCTGAAGAGTCTGAGTTGCATGCCACATCAACTGCTGGCCCAGAAAATACTGACAGGGCTGTTGTTTTTGGTGATACCACACCACCTTCTTCTAATGTTCAGGTTTCATCTGCAACAGTTCCACCTTCAACAATATTTCCAGATAATGCCTCTACCTTAGCTTCTCTTCGCCAGGTATGTTAATGCCCTTACCTAAAAAAACTAAAAAAGTAGTTCACTTAAATTTGATTCTGAAAATTTGCTGCTGAATATTACTGTACTTGGGAAGATGTCTGACAGATACTGTTAATTTCAGCTTCGCGTGTATTTAAGAACATATGCACTTGAACAAATGGTGCAAGCTGCAAGTGCATCTGCTGGACTTCGGACTATCAAACGAGTTGAGCAAACTTTGCAAGATCTTGGGGTATGTACATGCTCCCTAGATGTTTGGTGCAGATATTCTTTCCCTTGGTAATATCGTTTATGATGACAATCAGACCTGGAATTTACTCCATTTCTCCTTTTAGAATTGGATTATTATAAATATTGATATTATGAGTTCTTTGCAAAAATAATTCTGAATCTGATCGAAAAACCACAAAAAAGATTATTATTATTATTTCAATCGCTTTTATATTCCCTTTAGTTTGTTATTGGTTTCACTGCTTGTAGATTTCATTAGGGTAGAATAAGAGTCTTCGGGGCATAGATTTGCCTTACCCATTATTTCCAGTATGTGTTTATTTATTGATACTTCATTTTGGATAAGAAAAGTTATTGTGATTTGATGTTAATTGATTTAGTAGATTGATTGTTGTACTCTGTAGTTTTAACATACCTTTTTAAGTACTCTGTGGTTCTTTGTTAGCTTTGCTACCTAGTTGTTTCTGTGTAAGATCAAGAAATGCTGAATCCTTTTCATTCTTCAACCCATTTCTAAAGTTTATTCATTTAAAATTACCCTATATACAAGTTCTATCAACTCAATCTCTATCCTTAATTTATTATTTTGATTCATTTCCTCTATTTGAATAAGAAAATAGCTATATAATTTGGCCTATTGTGTTTCAGGTTAATTTAAAACCCAAGGTTCCAACCAAATCTGTTTGTGGAGAGCACCTTGAACTAAGAAAAGAAATTCTGACTTTACTAAATCTTCAGAAACAGGTATTGCAGAACCAAGATTCTTATCCATTCTTATACTATATTAAAATTAGCACGGGTGTCATTCATATATATTATATGTGTGCGTACTTGCATATAAATGTGTTTGTTTGCATGGTTTTCCTGTATTACACTGTGTTGTGTTGTTTGTTAGGCATTTCTACTAATTGTTGGCAAAACATAGTCTATCATTTAACCTGCTTGAATATGTAACTGTTATGTTGTCTTCTATCTCTTTCATCTTGTATTGTATAATTGGCTGTTAAAGTTAAAGCTTCTGCTGCATAATGATAAAAACTACTGATGAGTGATGTCATAGCTCTGGTGGACATACTGATAGTACTCTGTATGTCGTCTAACATTATTTTCTGACAGTCAATGCGAGACTACTTTAAAAAGTAGAACCTAAACCATTATCATGCACACTAAGTTTAGTTGACCAATCTATTTTTGTTATCTTGTGTGTGATAATCAGTTGCAATATAAGGAGGCAGCAGAAGGTTCATCTTTTCGTGATGGTCCATACACTGAAGCTCCAGGCACACCTAAGGTTAGTTGACCAATCTATTTTTTTTTTCTTGGTTTTAGATTTTTATTTGGTAAGCATACCACTCTCATTACATAAAACACGATTTTGTCTCTGAAACAGCGTTCGGGTCGTGCTGGAGATCAGGATCGAACATTTGTTCCAGACTCAATAGGTTTTGGAGGTAATATGACACTGATGGAGATTTTTGATGCGTCTGTTTCTGTAGTAGTACTATTTTAATCATATTCATTGGTTGGGATTTCAGGAGATAGAGTCGGCAAAAGGGACCAGAAGCGCAAGGTACCAATTGAATTTCTTTTCCCAGTGATGATTTTAATTTCTCCCTCCCTCCCTGCGCAATTAAATTTAATGTTCCTTCACAATTTCGCCAATAGGTAACTGGAAGAGTGTCTGAAACCCCATCATCTCCGGCACATAAAAGGCCAAGAAAGTTGAAGGCGTCTGATCTATAATTTCCGGGAAATCTGCTGCATGCTCACCAATCTTCCCCAGTTGTGAGCGGAGTTTATCTCTATCTTAAAGAGCTGATTATGAATTTGTGGGAAGGAAGATACAAGCCCAATGAGCAAGGCCCCTCGGGAAGATTATGTGTATTATCTTAATTTAATTTATGTCTTAGCTTAGATGCTTTTGTAAGTAAGATTAGTTCATAATCGTGAGTTACTAATAGAAATTAGCTATAATCTATTGTGTTTTTCATGAAATGCGTACGAAGATTAAGGAAACCGTAACATCCAATTATACAAACTTTTGGGTGGTCTTTTTGTGGCTCACAATTTTACATTTCAGTACACTTGTGTGGCTCACATTTTTGCAAACAATATTTGTTAAAACCCACTTGTGTAACAGCCTGAACCTTGAAACTTGAGTTCTGGAAATAAGGAAATATGCTTCAAGCCCAGCTTGCTTTGCATCTACGAGGCTCTTCTTACTTTCTTCAACATTCCACTCGGCAGGCAAAATTCAAACATTGTTGCAACAGTCTGAGAAAAGAGAGCAACACAACAAGACCTAGCCTTGCAAAAACTTGGCCATCCATTTCTCTGTCGCTCTTTGGCTCGGGTTTCTTGCTCGGTCCCCTTATTGATAGCCTTCACTCTAGGGTGAATCTTGTGGTATACCGAAATGGGTCTATCAACATTGGTCCTTTCCATACCAATATCTGGGTAAATTCAATATCGCTTGCACTCCAATGATTCTTGAGAAAGTATTCTCATGCTTTTGTTTTTACACAATCTTGATAGGTTCCTGGGCTGCTAGGACTGTTCTATTGCACCATTGGGTTGATTCAGCTGTTATTAGATGAAAGGGTCTCCAAAGAAGCACCCCAAGGAAGCCTGGAAAAGACAGTTTTTTCACTCATGTCAGTTCTCAACTCATGTGCATGACTGAATATTCCAGGTAGAGAAAAAAGAATCACTTTCATAGAGTTAACGACTGCAACTCCATTAAACCTACGAGAGTTTGTCCCGGATCCAACCATTAACTCTATGACTGAGACTACTTGCTCTCTTCCTGTTAATACAAAGTCAAATTCCTCTATGTTTACGTAATCATCTCTATTCATTACATTAACATGGAATGTAAAATTTGGAATGGGCAGTGCACTGGTGCTGTTTATTGAGTTGAGTGCTGAAATGTTCCAAGCTGGAGTGGCAGACAATGTTGAGGCCTATCTTCTATTTGCATTGGCAGAGTTTATATGGTTTTCTTTGGACAGGACATGGCTTGGTTTCACTCTTGCATGCCTTGTAGGCATTGCCTGCCCACTTGCTGAGATTCCCATTATCAAGTAATTTCTAGACTTTCTTCTTGTGATGAAAAAAAAAATGAGGCCTTTATCGAATCCGCTAGACCCACGATCTTAAATGCACGTTAAATGACTTGAATCGACGTTATTTATTCTTTTTTTCAGCGGATGACATTTAACATGAACTTCGGTTTGATGCTATTTGTTGCTCATCTTCAGATTCTTCCACCTTTGGGACTACCCACAAGCCAATATTGCAATCTTTGGTCAGGTAATGTCTATTTGTGGAAGCTATTGTATACTGCAACTTTTTCTCCTATTTGAGAGGTTCTTTACTGTTGTAATAATGCAGGGCATTGTCTCTTGGACAGTCACTTGCTATTTTGTTTACACACCATTTTTGACCAATCTAGCACGCTTACTGAAATCAGTCATCGACTCTGCTTATACCGATGATAAATCTGTCTAGCGAGTCAGTTCCAACATGTTCCGGGCTCAGCCATAGTTAAGCTTTGAAGCTTTCTGATACTGTCAAAAATCTGTCAATTGTAATGTATCTGACAAGTGCATGAATGAAGAAATGAATCTATGTTAGAAATGTGATGCATGTCCCATATTAGCAGCAATGCGCAAGAAAGAAGATGGTTATCACATCGTACAATGAGAAAGTAAAAACGAAAAGAACGAAAATTTGTTCCAAATGCAAATGCAACTTATAAAGTAATCACAGCAGAATTACAAATAGTTTATTCACCAAGGAAGTTGTGTGAAGTTGATCAGTGAGCATTGTGGATCATATGACCTGAGCAATGCAAGCTTACTCTATGTATAAAGCCGTACCTATATTGTTACACCAATGTACAAGTTGGCACCAAGGCTGAGATAGAACTAGGTAATAAACCTCCGGACTAAAGAGATCAAAAGCGACCTAACTAGTGAATTCAACATTTACAATATCCGGGAATTTCTCCTTAATCGCAGCTTTGACTCCTGACCCAATAGACTCAGGGCCCGTATACTTTACAAGGCACTCCCCACCCTCAAAGGATAATACCTCCACACTTCCACCAAAGTTCTTAATTGCTGGTCTCAAAATGTCAAGGTGACGGTTAATTGCCTGCAATTAAAGATATTAAAGACTTGTCATGACTCGTGGTCATTTCAGGTTCTCAATTTATTAGTATAATTTCTAGAAGAAGAATCACCTCAGCAGTTGTCTCCCTTTTTTCCTCATCAAATACTTGACGAATATCCTTGATAGCATCTCCAAATTTTTCCTTGAGTACTCGTTCAATTCCCATGGTCATGGTTGTTGTCGAGCTAGGGCAACTCTCACATGCTCCTGTGAATTGCTTGGTTATATATGTTAATTATTGTTTCAGCAATATCAACAAAAACTACAAATCAAGTATCTATTCATGTCAGGAAGCACATCTTTAAGTCATCATGTATTAACTAATACAATATGTGATTCTCTAACCTAAATGTTTGATAAGGACAACTAGCAAACATCCAGGATGAAACAGCCAATTAGAGAATCACAAAGACAAGGAAATAGAGAACAACTACTTCCATTCACCATTATAGAAATCAGTGATGGAAATGACATAAAGAAGTGCACACTATTAAATTCTATGTTCTAAGACTACCAAACATTGAGAAACTTCAATTCCACATCAATGATTAATTAGCTTCCCATCTAATAAGTTCTTCAATTGGATATTGGAAAAGGTTTAATTAATACAAGCCTTTCTCTGTAGTGGCAGATATGTAACTTCAGATAATACTTTTTTTTTTCCCTAAATAATTAAAAGGCAAATTAAAAAGGCAATATATGTGCAAAATAAATCATGCAGAACCACAACAGAAGCAGAGCCATCGAAAATACTGTTTTTCTGAAGCAGAGAAAATGGAACAAAACTACAAAAGCAAACAGAAAGGAATTAACAGCAGATGTAGTTGACTTCGTTACAACAAAAAAATCATAACCTCCTGCTATCATCCATATTTAGGTTATTTTTGGATTAAATTGTTTGGAAAAGGAACGGGAATCAATAATGGAAATGGGAATGAACTTCCCACTCCAAAGCCATTTTCATGACTAAAAAGTCCTAATCCAAACATGAAGAATGAGAAATCATTCCCATTTCCATTCGCCCATTTGCAGGGCCTAGAATTTCTGTCTCAGCATAATAGGCTAGCGGATGTGTAATGAGAACGGCACTCAAGATATTGTGTTTGGAGAAGTGGATCGATAAGTTAGCTGTTAGTTAATTCTTTCTTGCAAGCCAAATTCCAAAATCAAAGACCCATATACTCTCCCTTTGCTTTTTTGCTGTCCCACCTTATCAACTGGTAAATGTGGTTTCTGCTGCTTATTGTTCTTTACTTCTTTTTGGTGAATAATAATATCTTTCCGCTTTAAGCCAAAGCCCCGGCCAGCCTACAGGAGAACCAGGCGGTTTTCAACTAGCGATTGATCGCCCTTTTATGATCCTTGTATTGTAAAAATACAGCACACACCCGCTGTTTGGATATCATTCCCATTCCTAAACAAAAATTCTAATCCAAACGCTACCTTAGTTAACCATTCTTCGAGCATATAGTTTTGAAGCATATACTCTACAGAACTGAAAATTCCATGGTGGAAAATACTTCCTAGTTCCTACTCTCCGTACTACACATCACTGATGATCTATTAGACTCATGTGAACTAGCCAGGGATTTGAAGTTTAAATTCAGCAAAGTAAACACAGTGGATCTTTAAGATCTTCCAAGTGCAATATCACCGTTGCATACCATTTCAAGATTAATCAATACAATCACGAACAAATAAGAAGCATTTAATTTAACTCATCGTATACGAGGATACTAATACTCTATTTATTTGATTACTTAATAGAATCACATCTTATACCCACCAGAGTAATTAACATCACCAGTTTAGAATAGCAAACTAATTGCTCTCATGAGTCATGTCCCCAATAAGAAAACTATGAAAATTAATTTTTTTTTAACTTATCACAATTTGAATCCATCAATTCCAATCAAAATACCAATTCAAATCAGCTCAAAAAGAAAGAGAATCTGAAAGTGAAACAAGCAAGCACAATCTATGGGTTGAAGATAGAAAAGGGAATTGAATAAACCTTGGAGCCTAAGATACACAACACCGTCTTCAACGGACACAACATCGACGTTGCCACCATCGGAAATCAGATACGGCCGGACGTCCTCCAGAACCAAGTCCACGTTTTGAGGGGTCAGCTCGAATTTCTGGGCCGAGTACAGTCCCGGAGACGCTGCACTGGGACTTGGGTTCGTCGCTTTAATGGCGGTCCTTGTCCGAGAAAATCGAACAGCTCTTCTCCCAGAAACCGCCGATCGGAGGCCTCCGAGGCAAATAAACGGTGGGATTCGATGGGATTTTGGTAACACGTTCGGAGAATACGATGCGATTCTCGAGAACCCGATGGTTGATAGAGTCGCCATTTGTGTTCCGATGAGAGATTAAAATAACTTTCTGAGAAGGAAAATAACGAAAGCTGGATTGTGTGAAGCTAGAAGAAGGGCCAAGTTTGTTATTTTCTCAAGTTCAGTGTTGGTTGTGAAAAATATGAAAAGTAATGTGCCACAAATAAGATAGTATTAAATTCTTTATCGCTACTTAACTTGAGGTGTCGAGTTCGGTTTTTAGGGATTTTTGCTATCTTAAAACTTGATAGGGAGTGATTTTTTGTCATTGTGGTCCTATCCGACTCGAATAAAGATTAATTTGAGCGTAATATAATTTAAAGTTGTTGATTCCGTGCCAAGGGTGTGCCCGCTCCTGAAATCTCATAGTCAAGAGAAAAAAAAATGTATTTTTTATTTTGGGTCTAAATATTTTCCCGGCAATTAATCGTGTGTTTAGAATGGTGAATTTTGATTTTTGATCTTCATTTCAATAACCAGAAAATCTATCCCGCCAAAAAGAAGAAAAATATCTCATTTTATGAATTGGATAAAACAGAAGGACTAGAAGCGTAAAAGAAGAAAGGGTCTTCAAGAATTAGGGTTTTCAGAGCTGAAGAAATGGTGGGCTTAGAGAGCGAGCATGAAAAATTGGCCGTTGGGTCGGACGTAGAAGTGACGAGCGACGAAGAGGGATTCAAGGGCGCATGGTACGGAGCTGTAATTCTGGAATCAATTCCTAAATCGACTTCGAAGAAGAAAAAGAAGGCTCTGGTTCAGTACAAGAGCTTGGTCACTGAAGATGGTAAAGAGTTTTTGAAGGAGTATGTTGATCCAGTTCACATCAGACCCATGCCACCGCCAGATCCGGACCGGAGATTTGAGGTAAATGATGCAATCGATGCTTTCTATCAGGACGGGTGGTGGGCTGGAGTGATCCTCAAAGAACTCGACAGCTCCAAGTACTTAATTTTCTTTGATAATCCTCCAGATATTATTGAGTCTGAGTCCAGCAATTTGCGTAAGCATCTTGAATGGGTTGACGGAAAATGGGTTCCATCGGAAAAGCAGGTAAGTGGTCAGTAGTTTACAATGGGTTTGGGGTTTTTGGCAAAATGGGTTGGTCTGAATGTGAAGAACATGTTGTGCTCATGAATTTTCAATATTGGTGATGTTAATATTATTTGTTTCATTAGTTTCATGAACTTAATGCAAATGTGTTCTGAGGTTCAGTTTCTTTCTAATTTAGTATACTTAATGTGGAAGTAGAAACTGCCAGTGTCAGTCATTTCCAATGGGTTTGGGGTTTTTCGCAAAATGGGTTGGTCTGAATGTGAAGAACATGTTGTGCTCTGAATTGTTCTGCCATGAATTTTCAATATTGGTTATGTCAATATTATTTGTTTCATTAGTTTCATGAACTTAATGCAAATGTGTTCTGAGGTTCGATTACTTTCTAAATTAGTATACTTAATTAGGATTGCCGTGTTGAATTGTTTGCGTATAAAGTTGCTATTATTTTTTTCTGATTGTGCAATATGTTGTGTTACAATTTGGAGAATAGTAAAAATATATAATTTCTGTGTTATCTAGCATGAATATGTATAATTAGGCTGATTTTGTTTTTTCTTTTATTCAATCGTATAGAAGC
>JAYMSZ010002736.1:0-11531 GCA_036897665.1 Pelargonium citronellum
GCGGGTCGCTCCGCTCCCACAAATTCACTTGGGTGGGTAAAAGTGAATTTCAATGAGGTGTCATAATCTCATTGGCAGATTTAAGTTACAACTGATATAAAGTTATATCAGTGCACTGATACCCATTTTTCTCTTAACTATATATTAGTGATAAAATAAGCCCAACCCACTTTTCTTTAATAGAGAGTTTGAGACGAACATAATCATAATCATATTCATTTCTCAACTCACTTCCTTCTTTAATTAAAATATCATGAATTCAATAGTATAAAAATGAATATTCACTCTTTCTAAAAAAAATAATTATGTATTATTAATGTACGACAATAATATTTATGTGATAACCTGATTGTTCTTTGAATTTGTTATCTCATGTAAGAAAAAAATGTACAAAACTAGATTTCTTCCTCTCTCTTTTTTTCAAAAGTAATTTCAACATATTTTAAGAGAATTTTAGCTATGAACTTGTGGATGCATACAATTAACATGTGCCTTTTGGGCTAATTTTGTGAATTGAAAATGAAAATCATGACCATTCCATTTCCAAGACTCATTCTCGTGAACAAAACTCATAATGCAAACATGTAACATGTATAATAAGATTCTCATTCTCAAACAAATTCCTTAATCCATAAATTAAATTAAATCATGTTATTGATTGGTAATTAATTGAAGCTAAATAACCATTGGATCTTGATCTTGGTGGTCGGGGATGGCCTCGCTTATGCTCTCAAGATTGGGCTGCCAAGAATCAACCGATTTACGATGCTTCGTCGCTGACCCTCTTCTTCCAATTTCATCATTTCCGGCCCCGTCTCTCCGGCCACTTCTCTCGCCGGGGTTTTTCAAACGACCCGTCACCCCATTCTTCTTTCTACTCCTAAACAACCCGCAAGCCACCACCTCCTCCTTGGCCGCCGCGTGCCGGAAAGGGGACGGCGAGTGCTTGCCGGAGTGGCGCTGGAGCTTCTTGACGGTGCTGACGGGGACAACATAGTACTTGTGTCCCAGGACAAGCACGCTCTCCGGCGCAATGATCGCCCACGGCTGCTCAAACACGTGCGGATGGGCCACGCAGCATCTCGGGTTCCGGACAATGATCTCCGCCGCCAGGAGTGGCCGGTCGTGGAGCTCCACGCGGCCGCCGGGATGTATGATCTTGATGAACTGCCTCTTCATGCTGCTGGTGCACAGCCATTTTGTGAAGGCCATGAATCTTTAATTTTTTGGTTGTAATTAATGTGAATATGGATTATATATAAACTGATATATACACTGAGTCACTGAAACTATATATATATATATATAGTTTGTATCATAGGGAACATCGTACTCAACTATGTAACATTCTTGATCTATCTGTTGTCATGTTTCACAGTTAAATTGTTGATACAATGTTACTTTAATCTTGTAACTTGCAGCACTAAGTTACAAGACAACAATAACACTAGATTATTTTTTACGAGGTTGTTTTATTACACTGTCGTGTCACATTTTGTTAAATGTTTGTATATTTGCATGAAAAGTATAGAATACGAAGGTTACGTGGTATGATATTAGCAAAGGGAATCAGATTCTTGATGGGAAGATCTTCATGAAAAGTATAGCATCTCTTACTGATAGTTTCGAGGAAAGCAACTCATTATGGACAAAACGAAACTGGCAAATGGAAATGGTTGGTGCAAAACAGTTAGTTACTTAGTTTTTGCATGCAATTTGATCCAAATGTGATGTGACATGACAGCATTGGTTTTGTATTCATGTTTTTGTTGTGTACAATGAATGCTAGAGGTTCACCAGAACAGCATATACCTTAAATTCAAAGTAAATGTTGGAAGATATATTTATACATCGTAGCTTCGAATCTCTGCAATTCTAGGGCGTTAAGCGCTACACGCTACGTATATGCAACAACAATCAGAACAAATTTTGCTTTTGATTTACATCTATAACATGGCAAAAAGAAAACTCTTTCTAGCATAAACTTCCCGAGAAAAGCTAAATGCACATATATGCAAATTGACATGCTCTAACTTGGCAAAACCCGAGTGACCTGAGAAAAGAATACCTGACTGGTGTTAGTTGAAGGCTAACACGTGCGAGTTCTGAGATCAATGAGAAGTGGGCACCGATTCTGTAATTCTGAGTGATCCTCCGAGCTCAGTAGGTAATAGCGGGATGAGAGAGTGCAGGACATCTGTTATTAACGGTCTGTAACTTGGTTCTGGCTGCACGCATAGTACTGCTACAGCAGCAACCTATATATATGCACAATGCCAAATTTTGAATTCGATGCATAAACAAACAAGAGCACGAATAGAAGGGCCAAAGGGTAAGGCTTTGATCAATTCGATTCAACGAACCTGGTACAAGTGCTTTAAGTCCATTGTGTTTCTGATTGCTGGATCCACAATATTTGGAAGCTTTGATCTGTCAGTGAGCTGAGGCATGGCCTGCACGATTAGAGAGAAACAAGGATTCATATTTCATATTCAAAGTTTCTTGGAATGACGAGTAGTAGTATCAAGGAAATGATCAGTACCCAGGTGACTATTGACTGGAACTCGGCTGGGGACATCTTTTCCACGGGTCTCCTCCCAATCAGAAGCTCCAGAAGAACAATCCCGAAAGCATACACATCGCTTTTATCAGTTAATTTACCTGAAAATACTATGCTCGTGAGTTTATATGCTACATTTGATTTGTAAAGAAAAGTAACCCCCATCATAATTCTATCAACTCTTTAAAACAGAAATAGACTTCCTCTCGGCGAGAATTTTCCAAGGGTAAAGGCTTAGCCATCGCAAGTGTCATAGAGAATTTTAGCTTACCATCTAGAAGATACTCTGGGGCTACGTAACCCAAAGTTCCAGACAGTTTTACGTTTGCATTTTGACTCCCAAGAGTTACGGCGAGGCCAAAGTCTGAAAGCTGAATCAAAGTAAATCACACCAAGGGACACATTCTAATTAGTCTCGAGAAGAGCTGTATGTAATGAAACAAGAACCCGAAAATTGTATTTTACCTTTACGTTGAAGTCTGAATCCAGAAGAATGTTAGATGACTTTATATCTCTATGGATCACGGGAGGATTGCAGTGCTCGTGAAGATACTCCAGTCCTCTGGTTAACATCAATGATTTTGATTGCAACTACGTTAAACTCGAGAAATGACAATAGATTAAAGCAACTATATAACAACAAACAAAGGTATAGACTTGCCTTGCCACATCAACAGCAATTTTCATCCGAAGATTCCAAGTCAACGCTGATCCATTCCCAGGTCCTACAATTTCATCAATACAATAGTAAGACAATTGACAAAATATATTGACTTTGTTATCTTATTGAAAGAAAGAGCAAGTTAATACCGTGCAATTGAGATTCCAAAGATCCATTTTGCATCATTTCATACACAAGAAACCTCGATTCACCATGGATGCAGTAACCGAGAAGAGAAATTATGTTCTGATGTCTGACTTTACTCAACCAATTCACCTCATTCTGCAGTACACATTAAATTCCAAAAATTGATATCCAATTTTAAGAGAATCAAACCCGGAAGACAGGCATAAGTAAATAATTAATATGAATCATTACCTCAAATTCTCTTCCAGCTTCCCGCCCACCAACCTCCACTCTCTTCACAACAGCAAGCAACTTATCATTGAAACGAGCTTTGTAGACACGTCCAGAGCCACCCTCTCCCAAAATATTACTTTCATGGAAATTGTTTGTCGCAGCTTCTATTGACTGATAATCAATGATTGTGACCCAACCCTTCTTACCAGATATCCTAATGGAATTAAACCGAGCCATAATAGGACTCAATGAAATCCCCTTTGTAGCATCTTCAAGTTAAATAATTAAAGTAAATGAAAAATTATGTCAGTATGTAATTTAAGTTTCACTTTAACAGCCAAATATGAATTTTGAAAGCAAACGGGATTTCCATTTTGAACGCAATACCTGGGTTCTCAGACTTTTTCTCACCGGAGTTCTTTAACTTTCTCATCCTATAAATCCAGAAACCCGACAGCAACAGCAAGATCACACCGAGAAGACTGGAAGCCACTATTAGTGCAATTAGAATTTTCTTGTTTAGATCTTGGTGGTGCACTACTCTTACAGAAGGCATTCCTGAATAAAAATGAAACGAACGAGCATTACAAGGCTATATCGATACTCAACTCACCAACCCGACACAGCTGAATCTGCATCCCCATTACTCCCCAAGCCCAAACCCAAAGTTAAAAACAAGAAAATCAAATAAGAGAAAGATAAGATCATGCATATCTTCAAAATATAAGGAGATGCTATAAAGGGGAGAAGAAAAAGAGGAATGAACTCTGAACCCGATTCCCAGTGTCAAATGGATAATCAATGTTTGATTTGGAAATTTGGGTAATAGATTTATTGCACTTTACAAAACCCTTTCCCTTATTTTCTGAGAAAAGTCAGAAAATCAATCAAATTTCCTTCTGTTTTAATAGAAATCATATTCACAGCAAAGCCGTAAACTTGAATTGAGTACAATTGGGGTGAAAAACTTTTTGCTGGGTCCAAAACAAAGCAATCCCACATTTTCTGAGCAACCAAACAGGGCACAACTTAAAATCTTATCACACTCCAAAATGACTCCAACCACTTCAAACCTACACACAATGTGAGGGTACAGACCTATATTTATTGCATTTGGGGCATCAAAGCTTGAATTTTTAGCTTCAAAACATGCTTACCCAAACCAAACCCATTGACCCACATAAGTAAATGACAAAACAGTTCATGATCCATGGTTGAAATTAAGAATCACAAAAACAAAATTCTAGGGTTTTTCAGGAATCACCTGGAGATTGAGCTTCCATTTCAGCAGAAAATTGGGAAATAAGTGCCTCCTGAGAGTGAAGAAGAGAGCCTGAAATGGTGGGAACATCAGGCTCTGGTCTAACAGCTGAACCAATTGCCAGTAAACAGAAGCAAAATGCCCACATGGGAAGTGGCAAGAGACCAAGAAGAAGATTCATGTGTGTTGGGATTTTGTGAAGCTTCTTTTGCTTCTTTGAAACTGAAATCTATCTTGTATTGTAATTGTGTATGGAAAAACTAAGAAAGTGACAAAAGTGTGCTCTGGCAGAGAAACCAAGGAAGCACTTTTTTTTTCTTTTCTTTCCTACTTTTTTCAAATTTAAAATCCAAATGCACTGTGAAGAAGGTAACATGGAGAGGCAAATAGACAAAATATCATGTGGCAGTTATCAAAAGATTGAAAATCTAATGGTTTTGTGGGGTCTCCAATCTTGCAATGGTTATGGTCTTATGGATGGATGATAAAAGAAGATGAAGAAGAAGAAACACAAATAGTTCTTAAATCTTGGACTTATCATGTTCATGCCCTCATAGTGGATACCCATTATGCCATTAATTCCAACCTTCCCTCCTCCAATGAATATTAAAATTGTCACTCGTGTTTGACGCGATAACTTTATACATGTAAAGCGTTCTGTTACTATTCTTTTAAGATTTTTAAGTTACCTATTAGTGGGCATAGAAATTTTACATTCAAATTTGTTGTGCAAAAGGAAAAACAGTTGGATACTTTGTGGCTCAATTATTTGAAAAATGGTACCACCACATATGTGATTTGTGAAGATTGGGTATTTATGGTGAGTGCATGATGTGGGCTCATAATTGGTTGCACTTGGTCCTAACTGCCAAGGATAAAATTCACAACAAAGATGCAACAAAAGGTAGGCTCAGAGTCCAAACCACAGCTGTGAGTACAGAGTAGGAGGCAAATGCATGTGTTCATACAAGTTTGGTACCAATAACATAATATGTGCATGTCCTTTCATAATTTTATAGGTGACCTGCTTGCCTTTTTGTGCTTACTTGTGACCTACTCACAGATCTCATGAGACTATGAGAGCCTTTTATTTATTTATTTATTATTAATATCTATTAAAATATTTACATATTCTTATAATACTAACGGGTGATACATGATATCTAGATTCAAGTCGAATAACTTTATTTAAGGTTTAGTTAATTCAATGTCTTACAATTCATTTGATTGGACTTCCGGTACGGCCAACATGGTACACGGTTTATGTAGTTTCACAGGGGTGAATTCTAACGCAACACGTTGGTCTTCACTTCATGCATTTTTTTATATATAAGAGGACAGTTTGTGATACAATTTGACAAGAATGCAGCGGTGTTTGATCTTCTCATGCCGCGGGACAACATCAACATACTATTGCTTTTATTGTGGTGGTAAACAACACAATTGAATTAAATAAATAAATAAATAGGATTGGACAAAAGAAACAAGTTGATGAATGAGAACAAAGACAAAGTAACAAAAAACTTGACAAATGGGAAATAACAAAATCTTCACATGATCAAGTCATTTTCATGTATGTCTCTCTTTCTGTCAAACAAAATTATTGTCAACCAACTCAATATATGGTTGCAAAAGTCCATGCAAGTGGCAATAATTGGCTTACAATTTAGTCTCTAGTTGTTAATTTAATCAAGATTAGTAGATTCCAAGCCAAAGTCAGCTGAATAAATGGGTAATTTGTTGAGTTTAGAGACAGTAATTTAGGATTAAGGAGTGTCTTAATCACACAATTTGATGGTTGTGTGTCCCATATAATAATGATAGTGAGAAGAAGATAAAAAGCATGTGCCATAGCTGCAATGTCTGGTTGAATAATTAAGAGGTTGATTGCATTATTGTAAGCCAAAATGGTGATACTAATTAATTTAGCAGAAGAAGACAAGCTTGCCTTTCAATGGAAGAGAAGCTTGAAGATTCTAGCAGTAGCAATTTGTGTAAATTGTGTGATCCTATTGTGCATGTCATGGATTTTTCATAATTTTAAAATCAAGCAACATGGTCTACCACAAATATAATATAGTGTCAATTGACTTGACAGAAAATTAGTGCAATTGTGTCCCATTTGGCTCTATTGTCTCCTCTCTCTTGTGATAAGCTTTGTGAATTGTGAGAATCTAAAATCTTTTTTTTTTCTTTTTAGAATTATGTTCAATATCAAGTCTTTGGCTGTTTATGCAAAAAAAAAAAGAAAAAAAGAAAAAGTCTTTGGCAATGACACCTCAACCATAGAAATGATACCTCAAATATTAAACTCCTAAAACTTTATTACTTCACTCAGTATGAACAATAAAATCATTCGAAAATACCTAAAAATCAAAACTACAATGACATATGTAGTACACACACATGGGATACATTCACATGAAAAATGCATGACCATACGACCAGAATTGACCTGCTCGTATGTTGTACTCCTTCTAATTAAAATTTGTCCGATTTTGCCCTAATTTGATTCAAATCAACGCATTGGACAACAAACCCGACTCGTGGCCTACATGACCCACCATGGTCCACACAACCTGTTTGAAGACCCAATTGGACCCACACATGCCCATCAACCCATATTCGACATTTTTGGAAGTTCTAGTTGCATTTGAGTATTTGACTTTCTAAGTATTCTATACTAATCATAATAAGAGAGTTTTTTCTATAAATAACATTGGGAACTCAATCACACAATTACCCGTCATACAAAGAAAAATACCAATAAACGTTATTAACATACAATTTCCCGCCACACAAAGAAAGAAATGTGGCATCAATGTGGATTCAAATTGTATTGGGTAATAGGAGAGGTGAAAAGAAAGTTGCAAAAAGAAAAACATCACAAATTGTAAAGTAATGTTAGTTAGGGGGTGAATTCAGAATGAGATTGAGACAATATTGCAACAAATATAAAGTCCAATATTCGACAAAGATGTAAGATTTTGCTTTATAGCTACGGCAGTGACACAGCAAGTTGTGAGTTGTGAAAACGGGTTTGATATTTTAATTATTATAATAATGAGTCTAATCACACTGTACAAGATATGGGAATTATAAGATCTTAATTATGGCAATAATTTGGAAATATCAATTATTTTGTTCACTACCTTTCATTGATTTCTCTGATCTGAAATTAATTTTTGTATCTAATTAAACCTATAATGGGTGTACCATTTTCTCTCGATGAGCAAGAATAATTTGAATTTCAAATTCTCAATTATAGTACTTTTCTTACCATCTTTTTTTATTATCGAAATTCAAAAAATTTCCAAAATAAAAAACAAAAACAAAAAGTGTTTATATTCGGATAATTTCTTTAGACAATTTTAACTTTTTGATAAAAATTATTTAAATGAGAGAATTGTGAACTTTGCATATGGGCTTCATTAGTTTAAGAAAATGGGCCTGCGAGCTAATAAGCTATAAAGTTGTCATATGGGCTTTACATAGATATTGTGGGCCTGATTAATATACATGTTTCACAAAAATAAAGACATGTTTAAACACTTATTTTTCGTTAAAAAAGTGTGTGACTTACATTTAGAGAACCTTGTAACTAACAAATGCATAATTTGCTTTATTCTCATACCGATCAGTAAAAGAGAAAACAAAATTATCAAACTACATAAATAATTTGTTTATGTAAAATACCACAAGACCAAAAGCACTAGAAACTTTTACTTTAGTATGAATCAGTTGAAACACTTGTAATATAGCAATCTCAAACATTGTTTGGAGGGACATCGTACAGTTTCCACCACATGAGACTCCTAAGATCCAACCCATTTAATTAGATTAAATGCCCTAATATCCTCCCCTCCAAACAATAGCACTACAAAAAGTTGCTAACTGTGACAAAAATCTGTGAAAGAAATTTTTTTGTCACTGTTCCGTCACAAATTACATTTTGTGACGGAAATTCACAATTTCTAACAGAAATTTCCGTCACAAATCGCGAGTTTTTTTTGTAGTGTAGAGTTGAACAATTTGAAGCGCGTCAGACTTGATCATATACTTTTGTCAACTCTTATCCGCAACCCAACTGAACGCTTCACTGGCCAACAATGCATCTACCGTGATTTTCGTACTTGTATGAGGTTGTTTGCAAAATCGTCAAATTTTCTATCACCAAACCTAAAGAAATTAAGAAAAGAAAAGAAAAGTAATGCTTGTCAACATGACTCGTTCACCAAATGAAAAACTCATTTTTATTTTCCAAATCAACGATATTAGTTAAGGATACCCAAATAAATTTACAATTAATATATGAATATATGTTATCGTTCACCGGAATTGAAGAATGAAGAAAAAGAAAAGGAAGAAGGCAAGAGGGTCAGAATATTTTAATTTTGTGACGATATAAGTAAACTTTTAATTTGATGTGATCTTTTCATTGTCATGAGTAACACCTCTGCATGATTTACTAATTAAATTATTATAAAAGTACTAATAATATTTCATGCATAATAAATTTTTGAAAAGTAAAAAAGAAACTCATTATGAGAATTTCTCTGATTATGGTTAGTAGATAGCTAGGCTTGCCTTTCAATTGATGCGAGAGCTAAATTGGGAGCTAGCTAGGGAGTATTTATTTATTTATTTTGTCTCAATTTTTAATTTTTTACATTATTCACAGATATTACAGTAATTTTTATGTTTATTTAGAAATAGAGGAGAGAAAGCATTATACAAAATGAAATGTACCTGCAAGAAAAATGAATATTGTATGGGACTCTGAGGTCTGAGCTACTTTTATTTTTGTCAATTCAAAGAACTAAAGAGGCAAATTATTTAGTTTTTAATACAAGAATGTGTGTTGTACTAGCTAGTAGCTATACATTAACATATGTAGCATGGAATTGAAGCATTTGCCACCTGAAAGTCCAGACCAAACTATCTCACATTATCAGATTCTCTTCATCTTGTTCATAATAAGTTATTATCTATTTTCTTGCTCTGTAAGAAATAACATGAAATGTACCTCTGATTTGTTAGGCAAGGTGTGAGTGTGAGCCTCAGCTTCTTCTGTAAAACCATCCCACTGCACATTCGGTCTCTTTTTTACGGAGCGCCTTCTTCATAAGACATAATGTACATGTGGCGTATCATGATTCGATACACGTGTATTACATTATATTGCATATACATGATATTTTGGGTGCTAAATGATGTTTCAAAAATTTGTTTGATCAAGCCGGAGCGATACTAGAGTTGACCATTTCGACATGAACCCATCGCAACCTAAATCCTGTCCCAAAAATTTATGAGTTTTGGTTGCCTAAAATAGATTAGGCCCCATTGTTGGGCTAGATTCGAGTTAGGTGTTTTTAGAATTATGAATTGCATACAATAAATCTGTATGAGCCCAAACTTTTGCATGCACACCCTAAGTTGGTACGAACCCAACACAAAACCCGAAATGTCACCTACGCTTCTTTGAATAGGTTCATAATTATTTCTAGAACGGGAAGACAACGTTTAAATTCAATAAAAACCAGTTCAGAAACGCATAATTGAGTCAACTCAATGGAGTGAAAATTAAGACTAGAATATCAAACAATATAAATATTTCTCAACACTCAAATTCAAATTTTATCTGTCATTCCTCTTTTATTGGAAAATAATGCCTCAAAACGAAAATGGAGGCCCACCGGTAAGTCAGCCTAATAAAATATACCGTACATCAAAGTGTAAAATAAAAAAAATAAAAAAAATCATAGTCACTTGAGTATCAAAGAACTAAAAAAAATCAATAAAGAATCCACTTCTAGCTACTGGAAGTAGACTGGTAGATAATCAATGGATTATTCATTATTCAAATAATTAAGCCATTTTTAAGTAGTCACTGATCTTATATAAAAGGTCTAAAACAATCTTCGGAAACCGTTTTCAATATTGTCTTGGCAAACATGGAAGATGGATTGTTAACATCGACTCTGCTTTCCCGCACAGATGGAGCCACAACCGTCACCGGCGACAGGGGAGGTGGGACCGACAGAAAACCGGCCGCCATTACCGACTCCCCAGCCCCGGGGGGTCTTGTCCTCAGCACCTTCGTAGCGCTTTGCGGCTCCTTCGCCTTCGGGTGTGCGGTAAGTACTATCATAAGGTCTCCCACGTTGTTATTTCCCCGACTCAAGTAGCATGCACTTATAAAACTCAAGTAAAAACGAGTGTTTACTTTTGTATTCTCGTGACAATGGTTTATATCGATTTTCATTAACACTAATTAATTAATTTGATATGAATATATTATTGACCGTGTGGTCTGGAAGAAGACATATAAAGTTATTTTAAAGCTAAAACTCGATAACGTACACGTCAACAATACATTATTGTAAAACATTAATCTTGAATTAGCTTTTGTAAAACATCTTGAGGAAATGAAAAGAAATTTGTGCATTTGTTTTAGGGAACATAAATTTAGTCATAAAGGTATACGATATTGATAATGGTTTAATTACTTTTTGTAGATGGGGTATTCATCACCAGCTGAATCAGGAATACGAGAAGATTTAGGTCTTTCCGTGGCTGCGGTGAGTAAATAATTGTATCCATCTATTTGTTTTTTTAAAATTTATTATCGAAAAAAATGTATATCAGTTGACTGATATAACTTTATATCAGTTGCAACCTAAACCTGC
>JAYMSZ010002737.1:0-11530 GCA_036897665.1 Pelargonium citronellum
TGAAACCCTTGTCAACCTTTTTCAACCCAAAATCCCTAAGTTGAAAAAACCATTAATATGTAATGCTAGCTCTAATAGTAGAGCTGACAATTTGAACCAAATCCGTCTAAAACTCAATCCAAACATCTAGTTCACATAAAACAAACCAAACCAATTATTGGGTAAGATATTTCTTGACAAATTGCGGGCCGAGTTGAGTAAATTCTCATGCACATGTTGCATTTACACACTAAATTCGACTCGACATGTCTCTGAATCTCGTAACTCGTATGAAATTACACCCGATAAGAAACCCGAACCACCACCACGAAACCCACAACCCGAATGAACCCACACCTCTCTCGGTTTGGGTTCCGGTCAAACATTTTCAGCCCGAACCCGAAAAAACTTGACCCAAAACTTGAAATGCCATGTTGACTATGTTTGGTTTAAATAAGCTAAAAAGACAATCCATAACCAAACTCTATACATGGGCCAAGCCCTATTCTATATTAATTTGGGCCTTTTGTGTTCTTCAAGCTCAAACCCATCTACACACAATCCACATCTGAATCAAAAACCCTAACCCTAGCAGATGCTACATGTAAATTCCTCTTCTCGCCCCAATCTCCTTCTTCTCCTATACTCTTCTCTGAAGTGTCGAAGCCGCTCCAGCTCCCAAGCTTCATCAATCTCAGGTGACCGAAACCTTATTTTCTCTTGATTTTTGTACTGTTTGATCTGCTCACTTGTCTTGAATTCTTCGATCTTTTCGATCAGAAAAATTAAATTTTATTTCGAGCTGTGTTGTTTCATTTTCGTTGTTGATTGAATCTTCGAACTTTTTGTAGCTTATTGTGAATTTTCGAGTGTTTTCGAGCTGCGTTTGTATGGTTTTTGTTGTTGCACTGTTTATCTGTAAATAAATATATGATTTTCTCGATCAGAAAATGAATATTGCTTGTGTAATTGGTTGTTTATCTAGTCATTAGTGTTTTTGAGCTTTGTGTTTTTTGAAGTTACCAACAGTGAGTTTTGTTGTAATTTTCTAGTAGTTGCTCTGTTTATCAGAATTAAAATTTTGGACTTTTGGACCATAAAATGAATTTTGTTCGTTTAATTCATGTACAAGAACATGAAGTTGAAACTTAGGTGTGAAGTTGTTTTATAGCATTGTGTTGTTTGATTTTTTTTTATCTTTTAGTTACTAGTAGTTAATTTTATCGTGCTCACTCTGTTTACCAGTCCCAGTATATTTGATCTTCAAAAGTAATTCTATTATATAATTGTTGTGCCCAAACAAGAAATCAATACGTAATTTACATATTTTGTTTCAAAGCTATGTGGTTTTGTAATTTATGGATCAGATCAGTGAATTAAAATGTAATTTGTTTGTTACTATTTGTGAAGTTACAGAGTTTTTTAGTTTGGTGATTAATTTTCATATTTTTGTGCAGAGAAGTGAGAACACAGTTAAGTGAAAATGGCATATGCGATGAAACCCAACAAGCCTGGCTTGGAAGAGCCTCAGGAGCAGATTCACAAGATCAGAATCACTCTGTCCTCAAAGAATGTGAAAAACCTTGAGAAAGGTACGGTTATTTCTCTGATTTGATTTAACAATCTGATTTTTTATATTAGCGATTGATTTTACTATCAAATTTTACCAGATATGACCAGTTTTACACCTATATCACCTTTATAGCTCTGCAATGTATTGATATGAGTGTCTCTAATATTATCTTTAGAGTGTTAAATGGTCTTCCAATTGGTTGCTGTGGCTATTTTCTGTGGTGATATCATCCTTTTACAGGCTTTTTAATCATTTTTGTATTGTTTATTCTTACACATTCAAATTTGTGACGGTGCTATTTATTGACCTTGCTGATATCATGTATACCATTGTACATGGTCTTGTTACTCATTTTTTGAGTGTTTATTGCAATTCAATTAACTTTTGCTTTGCTATTAAACAAGGTTAGATCCGTAACTTTTTTTTTTGAGTAGCCTCAATACCCAATTGATATTTATTGATATCATGTTCAATATTCTCTTACACTGACAATTGTTGCTATTGACCAATGTTAAACCTAATTGATTGTATGCTGAGTAGCCTCACTACCAATTGATGTTTGCTCATTTTGTGTACACAATTCGTTTATGCTTATATCTCTATTTTAGAGTGTTTTGTTATCTCAATTTATTGTTATTGCTATTGACTAAGGTTGAGTTATTTGTATGTTTCTTTATTAGCCCCAATTCCCCATTAATGTTTAATGATATCTTTTTCACTAACTATTTATTTTCCTTTTACTCATTTATTCTGTTTTTTTGAATTTGATCGCGTACCTGTATTTTTATTTTGCAGTGTGCTCTGATTTGGTTCGTGGCGCCAAGGACAAGCGCCTTAGAGTTAAGGGACCAGTGAGGATGCCCACCAAGGTTCTTCACATCACCACCAGGAAGTCTCCCTGTGGTGAAGGTATTAATTTCATCATCATGATTTTTCTGTTTGCTCATTTTTGTTTTTGAGAACGGTTACTATTTTTTATCATCATGAAATATCTTACCATTTGAAATTGGATTTTTTTCCACCTATACGTATATCATTATCATATTCGTCAATATTTTTGCGGTCGTAGCCCACAGATGAACGTTTTAGAGCTGTCAATTTGGATCTGAGCCTTTGGCAACCCAAAATCCAATCCGCAATTTTCTGGTTGTGTCACCTAACATAGACCTAATTTCTTTTCGGATTGAATTTAGCCGTTGGAAAATTGTGGATCACTTGGGTCACAATGTACCAATCCAAATGTTTTCTATGTGAAACATGCACATCTTCCTGGTTGTGTTATGTTAGTTATTTTCAAGCCAAACCCGAACCTTAAATGTGACCTTTGTTATTATCTCATGAGTATTGTCTCTTAAATGCATGGATCAGTTGATTTCCTATTCAACTGTTGCGGTTTTCCGGTTTCTCCTGCTTCTGTGTAAAATGCTTCATTATGTTCTCTGCAGGAACCAACACATGGGACAGATTTGAGCTCCGTGTCCACAAGCGTGTGATTGATCTCTTCAGCTCCCCCGATGTTGTCAAGCAGATCACTTCAATTACCATCGAGCCAGGTGTCGAGGTTGAGGTGACAATCGCTGATTCTTAGATCATGCACCGTCGCTAGTTTGTTTACCTTTCACTTGCTGTTTTGATCTCAAACGTTTTCCTATGTCGAGTAAAGAGATTAAGTCTGTAGGATGGTACTATGGTAGTCTCGGGTAAACATAATTATGTCTTTTTTCGTATTATAATTTTGAAGGTACAAGTTTGGTATTTTGAGAGATTATTCATGTTTTTTTTAGAGAATGTTGTGCACAATTTAAGTTGGTGACATGAAAAACTATCTTGCGAAATGCCTCCATTTGTTCATTTTTTGTTGATTTTCTTATTTAGTAGGAATGTTTTATTTTCTTCAACAATCAAAACAAATACTTAGAATTAGCAATGTCGACTTGAGTTCTTGTTCGCATGAAACTACTTAGAACTAGCAATTTCATGTTGAATTTGCGGACGCATGGACGTAGTCGCTATTTTGACACGTGAAACTCGAATCTATATGAGTTTTCACTTCAATCTACACATTGAACCCTAGACTCAACAGACCCGATCTATAACTCTATTCACCTTTTTTTATTGGGTTTGGATTCTTTACCCGATTAAAATTTTGGGTTTATTTGGATTGGTGAAACCGACATCATATATGTGAATCTACATCCGTTTTAACTCGGTTTAAGTCTTCTCAATACAAATCCAAAAAAATCCGTCCGACCTGAAACCTGAATAGATATACAACTACCAAACATTGCCATAATAGCCTAAAGATCAATAGAATAGGAAATGCTATTTTGATTTGAGAACACAATTTGTCAACTAAAATTACGTACCAAAATTAGAAAGATTTGACTATGCGTTTACACACTTTTCTTCTTCTCCAACAAAAAGTCTCCATCTTTGGTTCAATTCCTCATTTTCTTCGAACTCTATTCTTCTTGGTTTCACAATTTTCTCATCCATTATTGCTCTCAATTCGTTTTCCCGGGAAAATTTTGCTCATCTGAATTAAACCCATTTCGATTCTCACCCACAATTGCATTTCGTATTCCCGACAAGTCCCATAAAATTTCTGAGAAAATTCAATTATTTTCTGTTATTTTCCCTGAAAATGGACAGTAATAAGAACAAAACCAAACCCATTGTAGCTCTCTCAATCCCTTTTTTTCCGGTAAAATTTTGCTGATCTGAATCGAACCCACTTTGATTCTCACCCCCAATCGCATTCCCAACACTCCAATTTCACATTCGCAATAACTCCCAAACTTTCCCGAGAAAATCAAACCATTTTCTCCCCTTTTCCCAGAAAATGGACAAGCTCAAATTCCGCAACCAATACTCAAAGCACATACTCTGGAGCTTCCTCTTCCTCGGATCAATCCTCATCTTCTTCCTCCGATCCTCTATCAGCGGACGCAGCTGGGAGAACCGAGTTGTGGACTCGGCCCGGACTCGGTTCGAAACCGGCGGCTTGACAGTACTAGTTACCGGACCCCCCGTTTGCGTTGGAAGCCACGTCTCCGCGGCGCTGAAGCGTCGCGGAGACGGGGTCGTTGGTATTGACAACTTCAACGATTTTTATGACCCGAGCCTGAAGCGGGCTCGCCGGAGTCTCTTGGAACGCGAACGCGTGTACGTTGTGGAAGGAGACATTAACGACTCCGAGCTCCTATCCAAGCTCTTCGAGCTCGTGCGGTACACGCACGTCATGCATTTGGCGGCACAAGCTGGCGTGAGGTAACGGTTAAAATTTTAAACAATTTGAAATTCGGTTACACTGACGTTTTCAGTAGAGTTAACTATTTGAGTTTCAATCGTTTTAAGCCTAATTTGAATCCAACCCGTTGCATTTTCGAATTTAATGTGCAATGTTCATATTCGGAACTCGGTCCTCTCATTTATGATACTGGTCGGTTCGAGTCAGACCCAAATTTAAATTTCTAGATCCGCCATTTTGGATGTTAAAGTCATTTTGATCATTTATTACCTACCCAAGAAAATGTCATGGCATTACTTGTAACTTTCGGTCATCAGGTACGCTATGGAGAACCCGATATCGTATGTGGACAACAACGTTGCGGGTTTCGTGAATGTCCTCGAAGCCTGCAAGTCCGCGAACCCACAACCCGCGATTGTGTGGGCATCGTCTAGCTCGGTGTACGGTCTCAACTCTAAAGCACCATTTTCAGAGAATGATCCAACTGATCAACCTGCGAGTCTCTATGGAGCCACAAAGAAAGCTTGTGAAGGCATTGCTCATAGTTACAATCATATTTATGGTCTCTCCATCACGGGCTTGAGGTTCTTCACGGTCTATGGGCCTTGGGGTAGGCCCGACATGGCCTATTTCAACTTCACTAAGGCCATCTTGGAAGGGACGCGAATACAGGTACCAACGTTGATTATTTGGTTATCTCGATAATCGAATTTGGTTTGTGAATCATTTATTCTTTGTTTTCAAGAGATAAAAGTTTCGGTAGCTTTCAGATTCCGGTCACTGAAATCGTTTTCAATGCGAAGAATCCAATCAAACCTTTTGTACATAGTTAAAATTAATTTTTTGGAGTTAGTAGGGGTAAAATGGTCTTTTTGCTTTGAACATGTTACAAAGAATGAAGGTAGGGGGTTTGAACTTAGGGATCATAAAAATATGTTTATTCTTGTGAGAATACTTTTTCATCCGTTAATATGTCTTGTCACTTAATGCGATAAAAATGATCATTAAAAATTGTCGAATAAGAACATGTTAGATTTTTCTAGTAATGAATTAAATAATCGATTGCACACTCCTAAATGCAGGTCTATGAAGGCCCTGGTCACCGCTCGGTTTCTAGAGATTTTACCTACATAGATGATGTCGTTAAGGGTTGTTTGGGATCATTGGATACTACGGATAAGAGCACCGGAAATGGCGGGAAAAAGAAGAAGTCCGCGCAGTTGCGATTGTTGAATATTGGCAACACGTCACCGGTGCCCGTGTCGAAGCTTGTCAGCATCTTGGAGGATTTGTTGAAGGTGAAGGCGAAAAAGCGGGTGGTCCCGCAGCCGGAAAATGGGGACGTGTTATTCACGCACGCGAATGTTACTTATGCAAAGAAGGAGATTCGATACAAACCCGCCACGGATTTGAGAATGGGGTTAAAGAAGTTTATAAAGTGGTATGTCAGCTATTATCAACCTGAATCTGTAAAGAAGCAATCTTGATGGAAACACGAACGAAACTATCTTTTGCTCACTTATTCGTTCGGTTTTTGCTTACGCATAATAAAGTTGGTGAGAGGATACTTTTTAGCGAGAAATTGATGGTTCATGTAATTTTGGTGTGTGTATCTTTCGTATACTCTTTCTCATCGATAAATGTATAGAAATCAACTCATAAATGTGGATATCCAATTTTGACTACTTAAGAATTGTCTTTGCTACACACGTTGTTTTTCGCGCGCGCGGAGATTGAGTTTTTTATATCATTATTTTTTATGTTGAGCTTCGACTAGGGACATAGATTGTGGTTTCATCTTCCCTAGCGGGGATAGGAAAATTCAATCCCAAAACAATTTGCAGATGAATTGTTGAAAACATAATTGCAAATTTAAACCGTCGTTATTTCTACGTTAGAAGAACAAAAATTATATTTTTATTAATTTTTAACGTACTTATGTTTCTTAAAACTCGACGGCGAGTCACTTTCATTACATACCCCATGCTTCAAATTCCAATACTCTATAAGGGAAAGTTTCTTTTCTACTACCTTTAGGTTAGGAACTTATGGTTGCTTCTAGTTTCAACATAATCTACTAATTAGACAAAACACAATCTCCAATATTGAAATGTTGTTCTCACAATCCTATCCTACCCTACCCATTAGACAAAAAAAACATAGGTGACCAATTTGGACTAAAAGCTCACATCCTTTACTTAATTAGTACTAACTCTTTAGTCCTTTATTCATGCTACAATGAAAACAAGTTATAGTGACAATTGCATGGATTTTTCTTGTCACAATTCTCTTATTACAATCCTAAAAAGTGAGCAGAGTGTAAGTATTTTATGCTCTAATATGTTAATCATCGAAATTGTCGATCTCTAGCTGTAACATAAAAAAACATTTTCGATCGGTACAAATTAATCATATTTACTTATCTTTTGTTTATAAAATTATTATAATTGAAACATAAATATTTTAAGATAAGAAGAAAGAAAAAGTAAACACATCATTTAAGATATATTTTTCAAATGTAGCATACAATTAAAATGAAATTAATATATTGTTCTTGTGATCACACATTTCACATGTGTTGTCTTTGTAGTTTTTTTAAAGTGTATATATATACATGTAGTCACTACATTCTAAGCACAATTGTTCAATTAGAATCTTAGTTCTTTTTACTTTATTTTACAATAAATCTTGATTAGCTACTTTCATCATACCTAATCCTAATCACATATTTAATAACACCAAACAAAGTGTTAATTACACAAACTAGAAAGAATTTGATTGCACCAACTTATATATTAAACAAATTATTTGTAGTGATCCAATTCATTTGACCATGTGCTACAATTTACAAAACCAAAACATTATAATTAAAAAAACTAAATGGATAATATTTGTCCCAAATGACAAAGCATATTGTAATAAGTTTATGAGCTAATAATTGAGTGAATAAACCTTTCATTTAGTAAAAAAATTAGTAAGTATTAATTATGATCACATTTTTTGCTAACATAATACTTAATTCAACCATTAAATTATTAACGCATACAATTCAAGTCATATCAATTTTGAAATGAAACAAAATCAACTACCGAAATGTTCTATGAACTATTAAGATTTGGACGATCTGATTTATGAACTAATTTTATGTCATAATAATCATTTAATCATTGAAAGTCGCCTAAAATAGTTTAAGTCGTTAACATCCGTTAGACATTAGTTTCAATCATTTTTCGTTTGATGAAAAAACGAACGAAGTTAATGTGGTGAACCATTTTGATCAGTTTTTATTACTTGATGAACCAAATTGGTTGGATTGTGATAGTCCATTGTCCATTTTAGTAATTTTCACTTAAAAAAAAACTAGCAAGTGACTCATTCGCCATCAAATTATGTCTTCTCAAATAGATCAATCGGTTCAGATCGGATCAAGTATATCCTTGAAAAATTACAAATCGGGTTAGACAAACCCGTATATATTTTGTGTAGAATCCAAACCCGACTCGTGACAAGAAACTGGTAGTTTGAAAAAAACCAAAAATCTTTCTTACTGTGATCGAATAAGGTCTTTTTAGTCTGACACAAAACCAGAATTATTACCCCTATTGATAAGTGGCTACTAGAGAGTGTGTGAGGACATAGAAAGTAAGGTTCAATTAAAAAAGAAGACTCAATTGCTATCAATTTGTCATCTCCCAAAAGGACCAAAACTAGTTATAGAAGCTCACAACACCATCATTCAATCCAAAAACTTGACATCTAGAAAAAAATAAAAAGTTTCATCTTCTTTTGCAAATACAAAGATTGATTTGTCATTTTTATTTTGGGGTCCCAAAAACCTAATCCATCCCAAACTCAGGAAGCTTCCTCATGTCCCTTAATTGTTTGGATCTTTGTTCTTTATACATACAATCTTCTTTCTTTTCACAGCTTCCCATATATTGAGCTTCTCAGCTTTTGATACTGACTACCATTATCCATATGTTACTATCTGTCCAAAACCATATAGCCCATCATAGTTTTGGATGGTTCAATCAATGTTTTAAAAATTAGAATGAGCGATGGCATTGTTTCTGATGAATACTTATCAGAGATGGGAATTCGGATTTCACGTTTGTGCGTCTTTTTGGGTTCAGGTTAAAAAGAAAAATAACGGGTTTAGGGTCGTGGATCAAGTAGAAATTTAAGTTTTACATGTAAAATATATGAATTTCTCGACATGATCCGCAATATTCTCAATCTTTCGTGTAGGATAATTCATCGATTTAACACTCACATATATGTGTGTATGTATGTGTATAAATTTAAATGAGACGTGTCGCCAAATCTCTATCCAATCAATTCAACTCAATTTATTTTATTTACACTAAACTCAATTCTTGAACCTTCTTTTTAGAATAAAATAAAACAATTTCTTATTCTTTCTTTGAGTTTCTTGAGTACTTCACTTTAATACTTTATCTATGGATCGATCCTAATGTTAACGTGTACAAATTGAGAAGTTATTATAAAATTTATTTATTTTTTGAAATAAGAAATTGGAAAAGAAGTTATAATATACAATTTAATTTTATAAAAATTATATATTCATATGATCTAATCTATAGAAATTATATATTCATATGATTCAAGTAGAGGCTGCAATTCGAATTTCAGGTTTAAATTTGTTCGAATTAGGTCAAATTGAATTTTATATTTGAGCACAAAATATACTTATTTATGCAAATATGTCCGAATCAATTCAAAAATTAGTTAAATAGAATCAAATCAATTTTAAGTCGAATTAAATTCCAAATTTCCACATATCTAAATTTTATAATCCATGCACAAGCTATACAGTCATGAGTTAAAGACGTGTTTAAAAATAATTTTTTTTGTTGATAATTTAAATTATTATTGTACAGTAATGTTAATTAATTTATTTTTTTAGAAAATGGGAAGTCGTGTTAATTAAATTAAAGTAGATAAATGTCATAATAGTCCACGTGGACCCAATGTGGGCCCGAGATGTCATAAGTGTCAAGAGTATATACGCTGCACGTTTCGAATAATGCCTTTTAGGATTCGAATATGCTTCTAGTTTTTAAAATTATTTGGGACTTCTCGTGAAATTACTATAATGCCCCTATTGTTTCTACTTCCAATGTAAAATTATCATGGTAATTAAACTCCATTGAAATTACTAAAATACCCTATTACAAGCTATTTCTTGAATTTTGACTAGTTTAAACTTGCATCCATCCACACATTTTATATGTAAAACTGCAAAATCGAATTTATGAGAAACTGAAACTCGAAGTGTCACCCAAACCGACCCACATTTTGCACAAGCAATAAACTATTATCGGTTGGATTAGACATTTTCAACCCAATCTTAGATGCAAAATTTGCGACCTAACCTGACCTACGAATCATGATCCCCGCGTAAGACATTTATTATGGGCCGTTCTATACTTTTTCAACTCATTCTTAAACTCGAACTTTCACTTGATTTGACCAACATTAGACACAAATAAACATTTATTATAGGTCGAGTTATACCTTTTCAACTCAATCCTAAAGGCATAAACTCAAATTTACAAATCTAAATACACTTCTTGTCAAAATATCAACTCAACAATTTCCTTAACTTCATGCACATGTACTTTTAAGCTAGAAATGCTCTCAGTGGTTCAAATGTAACGCTTATATAGCAAAAGTAGTGAGTTTTTTTACTGTGTAATTACGTCTATTTTCAACTCACATAAATCAACCACTTCTATTATCTTGATAAATTAACTACCATGGCCATGCTAGTTAGAACCAATAATTGTATAGAGTTTAGTGAAGTTTGAAATTGTAGTCACATGTTAGATTTGGTAGCTTAGTTAAGAGTTGGTAGAGTGATTAGATATAAAAATAATGCAAGAAAACTCAATTGACACATCTTCTATTTGACATGCTATAAGTGTTATCCACATCTACATCACTAATAAATTAAAAGTAATTTTGATCAAAATGTCAATCCAATTCACACATCACTACACTCCAATTTATCCTATTTTTATTCTTTATTTATTTTTACAAAAAATATAATATGAATCTTTCGTTTAAATATTTTATAAGAAAAAGTGAAACGTTAACAATTCAATCGATGAGTTTGAAATTGCGTGTGAGTAAAGAAAATATTTTAAATTAAGATTAGATCTCAAATTAAGAGTGGACAATAGGATATACTAATTAATTTTTTATTATTTTTCCCTTTAATTTTTTTACAATAAACAAGGTCAAGTCAGTTGTTCGTATTTACAAGTCTTGTGGAAAGTTTAGTATGACCTGATGTATTTCAAAAATTACATTTTTATCATTGAATATATGAGTTATTACAATAGTTTATGGCCAACTTAAAAAATGTGTTACGTGAGCGAAATGGGTTTGACAAAAGCACGAACACGATTAAACCGAACTCAAATGCTTAAATTCTCGTTGTATTCGTGTCAGACTCATATTATTGGCTCTAAATTATACCATAATAATTTAATCAATAAAATCATTATGTAGTAAATCAACAAAGCTCAAGGTGATGTCTCTTTTGCCTTCAAATTTACCTATTACGATACCAGAGTGAATATGATCTCCACCAGACATACGTAAGGCTTTCGCTAGTACACGAAAGTGTATACGGTGATTCTTCTGGCTATTAATAACTGCATGCATTGCACAATGAATGTGAAGAAGTAGACCATTACCTC
>JAYMSZ010002738.1:0-11529 GCA_036897665.1 Pelargonium citronellum
TAATTTGCTCTTGGAATTTTTTAAATCCAAAATGATTTCTTAACTTTCGTGTTAGGAGTCAATTTGGTCCTTGATATATTTTAGCTAAAAATAATATCTGAACTTTCAAATATGGAGCCAAAATGATTCATGCCGTTGGAGCTTATATCAACATTTCAGAGACCAAATCAAATCATCCATATTTGAAAATTTAGGGACTATTTTGACTTAGAAAAAGTTCATGAGCCAAATTAAAATAAGTTCAAGGACTATTTTCATGTTAAGAACTACATTAGGTTAAAATAAGTTCAGGGACCATATTAGGTCTAAGTATGAAAGTTCAGTGACCGGACCACTTATTTCATATTGTTTATTTTTTGATAAGCAAGCGATACTTTTATTAAAACCTGAAAAGGGCGAATAAAAGTACAAAATGAAACTAAAAAAGAACCGCACAAGAATAGTAACACCAATCCTCGAAAGAAAAAGAAATACAAGCCGGATCAAGAATACAAGGAAGAATGAAAAACAAAAACTCTTGATATGGAGTGTAGTATCAACCCAACTGGGGAAGATGTCTTCGATAATTAGTGAATTACGAGTCAACCATAAAGACCAAAGGACGGAAAGACAAACTGTCGACCACAGCTTATTTTGTCAAACTGAATTAGAAAAGATGGCGGGCCATGAGGATATCATACCAAAACAACCAAAACATGTTGAGCCAATTGGTTAATACTATTTTGAATTTTTTCTGAAGTTTCGAGTTCGAGCCTTCTTGTCGACGGTATGAAAGTGGGATTTGTGGGGTGGGGTTTAGGATGACGCTTCCAAAGAGAATGAGAAACATTGTCAAATGAATTTACTGAGAGCTAAAACATCGAAAAAATGCCTCCTATGTGATTTAGATAAATCAAAGTGGGTTGAGATAAACTATGATACATGAAAGATCATAAATAAATTTCATTAATGAAGCGGACACGTGTATTCAAAACTCTCCCGAGTTTCCTTCATTTTAGAGTTGAAATCAAAATTGAGCCGTTAGAGTAGATCTAAATCAAAGACAAACAAAAATTTAAGTTTTTCAAAAAGGTCAAAAATATGTTTAACTGCGAGGAGATGATATGGAGAAAAGATCGATAAATAGCCTCAAGTGGTGAGATCATCACCACCTCGGCACGTTAACATCGATTGCCACCTCATCCGAGACTCGACTCCAGAAATCATTGCGGTCCCCGTAGTCATCATTACATCTGCACTATGTGTGTGACGTCATCATAATGTAGGCATGACATCATAAAAGCCCACTTATCATCATCAACAACTAATCACAAAACGACACATCGCCCCATATATCTTGATTTCATGAGAATAAATACTCATCAAGCCATGGGGTATGAATCATTTTTTCGATTTTGAGATTCATTTGCTACATTTCCATTCCTTATTCTCGAGTATAATCATATCGCTAGAGCCTTATTTTCATAATAGTAGAGATATTCATTCTCACGTCCTGGATTTTGTTAACAATGTGCTCTGTTGTGGTGTGTAAGTTCTAAGTACCGAAGTTCGATAGTTCATGTAAAATCCTCTTAACAAGACTTTTACGACAAACCAAAATCTAGTGTTCTATTGACCCAAATCAACAATAAATTACCTTATCAGAAAAGTAGGATTACATTGACTTTAGTAAAGTTCACAAATTAAATTTGAGTGATTCTTTTGAAGGATAGTAGACTTGATTAACCTTTTAACCTTGACGAGTTCACAAATTAGATTGGGGTAGTTCACATTTTATCCTAAAAATTAACAAAAACTTCAAATAGCAGTTACTGTTACAACTGAACTACCCTCCAAACAGACAGAAAGTCTTTGATTGCCATTTTTCATTGAAGATTGACTGAACTTTACACTGTGAACTGTGTATATATATTTTATTTTCCAGAAAGATGGAGAAGATATGATGGTGTGATATGACCTAAAAGGCCAAAAGGAACTGAATATGCACATGTGACACAAGAACAAAACAAGTGGTGGAGGATAAAGCTAGCTTTTTTATGTTCACAGTGTGAACAGAAGTTGGGTATATAAATGAACCAAAAACTGGGTCCCCATTTTCTCTCAAGCAATCAATGCCATTGTTTGTTCATCACCTGCTCCTCTTTCAAAAGTCTTGTCTTGTGTTAACTCTGTCAACTCTCATCATACATATATGATATATGCATATATGCACATCATCATCATCATCATCATCACCATTCACGACCATCCAAACTTCAGTCTCAGATTCTCTTTATTTATACCATGATGCATGATGTGAGGCACATGTGACATCTCTGTCACTATAAATGCTTGTGGCCCAATTTCTCTGCTATTATTGAATTTGGGAGCAAGAGGAAGCTCAGAGAAGAAGAAAGATCCAACCTTTACATGCTCCTCCAGATTTTTTTCCACATTGGCTAGTTCTGGTGATTGTTTTGGCTGTTTAAGAAGAACCCAGAAGAAGATTCTGGAAAAGGAAGTGGAGATTGGGGTTGGGTTTGAGTTTTGATGATGGAGGAGCAAGATTTGAGTGAAGTGAGTGGTCCAATTCGTCGCATCGTTCTCATCTCTGCTGGAGCTAGCCACTCTGTTGCTCTCCTCTGTATGCTTCAATTTGATCCCCTATTTCTCTCCTTGTTTTTTTGTGGTCTCAGTTTTTTCTTTAGTCTTTTTCTTCTGTTTGGCTGCTGGGAAATTGAAAAAGATGCATTCCCATTTCAATTAAAGTGGGGAAATGAAATGGGTTTTTTGAATTTTATGTTTTGGGTTTGTCTAGGATTCTGAGAGGGGAAATTTTTAATTGAATTGGTTTTTTTTTTATCAAGTATGTTGTAGATTACTCCTATGTGTATTGGATGAATTGGGTCAGTTTACTTACCTCTTTATTTTGCTTTTACTTTATTTGGACTTGCTCAACGGTTCTAGGTTCTTGGAGATTTAAGTGATTAAATGGCTGTTTCAGGTTAGACATTATATAAATGGAAAACACTATAATGTCATTAGTTATTATAGTTACCAACTGTAGTGCTAATTGAATAAACTAGATGCATTTTATTCCTGTACTGCATTATCGTTTAATCTGTACTGTTGTAACTGATAATGATGGTAACTTCTCAAGATTAGCTAAATGTATATGATACTTGGTCATTATTTTACATTATTAGTTTGATCACTTAAGCACACACTTCCCTACAATAAGTTTGAGTTTATGGAAGGCAATGAGCCGAACAATATTTGTGTAACAACCAGTTTATGCCTTAATGTTGTCATTTCCACGTTTATGGATTTTGAGAGACATTTTCCGGAACTTGTTATTGCTTTAGTTACAAGCTGATATAGAATCTTAACTAGCTAATACTGTTTTGTTTTTTTGTGTGTGTTACAAATCTTGTATACTCAAGTATTGGATCGATTGTCCATGACTACCTTCTTTGCATAACTTTTTGATATGCCTTTCTTATCCTATTTCTTTTGTTATTGGTCATGTTCCATTTCATTCTATATATTAAGTTGCTAGTTCTTTTCAAGACTTCTTTAGTTTCAATCTTGTACTTAAATTTATCTCGTATCAGTTCATTTAAGTTGGACAAAGAATGATCCTATCAACAATTTACAGCTGGAAATGTTGTTTGCTCTTGGGGACGAGGAGAGGACGGGCAGTTAGGCCATGGGGATGCTGAAGATCGACTTATACCAACACAATTGAGTGCATTGGATGATGAGGATATAGTATCCGTTACTTGTGGATCTGATCATACAATTGCATATTCGGAGTCCCGTATGGAAGTATATAGTTGGGGATGGTCTGTTCTTTGTCTTTTAGTTTACTCTTGTGAAGTTCTATGATATATTATTGACTAAAGTATGCAGTTCTCTTTGCACATTTTTAAATTGTTGTTTTTGTACTTGAAAGTTCAATTTATTTTGCTAGAAGCTTAAAATTTTGAAGTTTTGTAATATTTTCATGTTAGTCTCTAGGTTGCAGACCATCACATCCAAACTATGAAACTAACCAGCCAACCACTATAGCTTAGCGCTAAATATTTTATTGTGTTTCTCATTTTCTGTAAGTTATAGCAACTCTCATCGTCGTCTTTATATTCTACCATACCTTTTACTATTTTTCCAGGGGTGATTTTGGGAGGTTAGGCCATGGAAATTCGGTAGACTTATTTACTCCTCAGCCGATCAAAGCATTACATGGTCTGAGGATAAAGCAAATTGCTTGTGGGGACAGCCACTGTTTGGCAGTGACTTTTGAAGGCGAGGTACAGAGGTTGGTAGTTCCTAGATTTCCTTCTTATCTTCTGTTCATTCCTATTGTTATATAGTTATTCAGCCCGATTAGTTTTAAATCTACAAAGATGCTATACTCATTGAGTTATCTGTTATGGTAGCTGGGGGAGGAATCAAAATGGGCAACTTGGTCTTGCCACCAATGAGGATTCGCTCGTGCCACAAAAAATACAGGCTTTTCAGGTACTGCGGGTCACTCGATTCTTTTCTTGAAAGGCGATATTTAAGTGCTCTATATTTTGTATTGAACTGTTGAAACAGCATTCTGAGTAAATAGATCAAGTTAGCCGTACGTTTCAAATTATTAGGACATATTTTATATATGCTTGCTATGTTTTTTCACTCTCTGGCAAGATAAAGTATACATTCTTTAAAATCCTTAGCATGTGCGGGTGAACATTCTGGATGTTTTAATTTCCATTCGATGACTTGAGATATTTATGTCACAAACTATAGATTTTCAAAATGAGAAAGCAGGATGGCTATTAACACGCTCTTATCTATGTTCATTGCATTTGCGCATGTACACACACATATTAATGCTTTACCTTTTCTTTAAGGGCTTCTAATTTTATGCCACCTGCACTGGGTTTTTGCTATTAATGTGGTCTTATTTCTCTGTGTTTTATTTTGGACATTGGATTAATCTTATATAGTTATATTAAGTTTATAGATTCTACTTGAAGTAACCATACCCTCCCTTTTTCTCATGAAAATATAACGTAATGGGAAACATATCCTAAGCATAAATTGCCACTTGCATTGCAGTGTAGTTTGACTTGTTGATGCTATTGCCTCCCCAAGAGTTAATGCCCCTATTTTTTTATGACTGTTCCTTGTGTACTACAATGGAAATGATATAAAGAAGATTAATGAGTTAGGCCCACATGCCTTTTTGACTTTTTGTGTTGCTCTCTAATCCTTAGAATGGATCAGATTCTCTAAAATACTACTCAATAGGAGAACATCCCTGTTTATTTAGGATATATATAACATAAATTATATTATAATCTCAAGGATTTAGCCACTAATCTCTCAATCCATGTTATCATCTTCACTCACTCTTTTGTTTATATCAGAGAAGTGTGTAAAGTTAGGAATGTGAACTAAGAGTTGATAGCTTCCCTCAGATGCACACTGTAATCACTTCCCCTTGAGGGCTTTTAGCCCGCTGTTGAGTTGGAATGACGGCTCCTTAAGCTTGCCAAATTTGGTTTGGTGGGAAAGTAAATTCAATCTAAAGCAATAAGCTTGTTCGGCAAGAAGTCTACTAGTTCTTACCATTGCCTCTATAATTCTATAGTTCTCATCCTTTATGTGGGCAAGTGATCATGGATTCATGGTGTCGTTCGGGGATATATGACATGAGTCTGGTGCTTCATGTATATAGTCTTACAAGGCAAAAGGAAGCATTTATGAGTGATTATTTATCCACTATGCTTTTGGTCCACGATGGCTATAGAGCAGTAAGTTGTCTAGCTTTTTTGAAGGAATATTTACAACTGAGAGGTAATTTGCATGCAGTATGACGGTCAACTTATACAACATCAGATTGAGGCCTGCTGGATATGATTCATGAAAGACCCGTGATACATCCCTTGCATGCTTAAGGTTACCAATGCTGTCAGAGGCATTGCCTTTGTTTAGGTTGTTTTGCTGGATAAACTATTGACAACCGATGAGCTCATCTAGGATAAGCTATTTACAAGCCACTAGGGGTGTGTGGATCATATTTTTATTAAATGATACTTCATAGATATGTTCATCTTTTGTCAGAAGTTTGGGTCTCTTTGATTGGGCATGATCTCTCTTTTATTTTTTTAGAATTTGGAACCCTGGTAAAAGAACAACTATTCTCTGGGAAAATAACATGTAGAGATTTCACATCATATCTCAGTCCAATACCTAATAAGATTTTAACTTATGTAATGCGCCATGTACCTTTATTCTTTTGCAAATTGACGCTTTATTAAAAGATATATTGTATTATTACAATTATTGTGTCTTCTGTAGGGAGTACCAATCAAAATGGTTGCTGCAGGAGCTGAACATTCTGCTGCGGTAACAGAAGATGGAAAGCTCTACGGATGGGGATGGGGCCGATATGGAAACTTGGGCTTAGGTGACCGAAATGATCGCATGGTTCCTGAAAAAGTTTCTGCTGTTGGTGTATGTCAACAAACTGTTAATGTTCAGTTTTTCATTTATTATTTTTCTGCTAGCATGATATTTGGGCAACAGGTAATGCTCAAGTTTTGAACATTTATCCTAAAATTTAAGACTCAGTTTTCTTGCAACCAAGCCACATCTGCTAATCTGGAAAATTATATCGTAATCCAATTTTTTGGGAGCTTGTTTCATCATTCTCTCAGATCTTGCATATTGCATAACCTATTTCTATATCCTTGTTTTGCTTAAAATTCATGCTGATTTGTAGGGAGAGAAGATGCAGCTGGTCGCTTGTGGATGGCGGCACACAATTTCGGTTTCTTCTTCTGGTGGTTTATACACTTATGGATGGAGCAAATATGGTCAGCTAGGACACGGGGATTTTGAGGATCACCTTATCCCTCACAAGCTGGGAGCCTTGAGTGGAAATTCTATTTCTCAGGTAACCACTAGTCTTTTCATTGTATTGCTATTAAGCTTCATGTCAGATTATAAATGAAATAGAATATACTTTTTGGAGTAGGAGTGATCGTTACGAAACCATGGGTTTTTAATGGAATATTACTGAAAAATGTTAAGCACAGAAGAGATACAGGTATTATGGAATTGATTCATATTAATATGAAAAAAATAAAGAATCAAATTTTATTGTCAAGTCAAGTGCCTTCGAACAATTATCTGCTTCGCTTTTTAGATGACAAAGGATTAAGTTGATTTAGATGATTTCTGTCATTACAACTTTCTTGCTATAAACTATAGGACAGATCTTTATGAATCTTTATACTAAGTTGAGTTGTGAATAAAAACCCGTTATTCTATTAGACATAATTCAACAAACAAAAATAAGTGTAAGAGGGCAAACCCAACTAAAAGTTTAAGATGCCCCGTAGATAGAGAGTTTGTTGTGGTTTTAAAATTCCGTTATAACTGAAGAGAGATAGATAGAGAGTCCGTTGTGGTTTTTTAAGTGGGTGCCCACTGCCCAGGATTCGTATACTTGACCTTGGACACTCATTTTGGGATAGAGGAAGTGTTAGGAATGTGATTGTAGTTTTTAATAATCTAGTAACTCCATCTTCAAGTATAGAGTACCATCAATGTATATAATATAAGAGGAAATGAGAAAATCTGCTTTGAACTGTATGCTCTTTCTGAATGCTTGAGTTTCTTCTTGATTTAATCGCCACCCAGCTGGTTCAAAAATGCTGGTCCCTGAAACTGGATGAGGAAAGTGTATTATCTTCATCTGTAAGAGTTGATGTACAAAGTACCTTTAATATTGGCCAAACCATGTTGCCAGTTGTAATACCATATAATTGAGCTTTTATAGCTGCCCGAAGATTCCTAATATGAATAACCACAATCAAGTTACTATAATGTAGTGTCTGTATTGGTTGTTTTTTAAATGTGCATTAGTGTTCTAACTTTCTTGGTTGAATCTTTTCAGATATCTGGTGGCTGGAGACACACTATGGCACTCACATCTGAAGGAAAACTCTATGGATGGGGATGGAATAAGGTTCGAAACATTTTTTTTTTCATTTTTACATATCCAGGTTTTACATCGTACAGTAATCATGTGTAAGCAGGATTAGATAGAGAAAAATACGAAGTGAGGATATAATAATTAGATTTTCTTACTTTTGTTGGTCATGTAAACTTGTAACTATTTAAAGTTTTTGTTGGATTTGGTTTGTTTACAGTTGATATGCATCAGGCAATGTGTGTTTTGTCTACTGATTTAGGTGTCTTTATTCTATATACAGTTTGGACAGGTTGGAGTTGGCGATTCTGTAGATCATTGCTTGCCTGTGCAAGTTAAATTTCCGCAAGATCAGGCAAGTCCTTGTTACTGTTGCTCATGATATTGGTTAAAACAAATTTGTTCTCTAAAAAATTCTTCTTCTAGCTCATATGAGAAGTAGTGTAACAGTAATCACCATTGTTCCTCGGTTTAAAATATTTCAGTTCTATGCCAAGTAATTTGTTTCTCTATTTCTTACCAAACAGAAAGTAGTTCAAATATCTTGCGGATGGAGGCACACTGTAGCTGTTACTGAACGACCGAACGTTTTTTCTTGGGGAAGAGGTACAAATGGACAGCTCGGGTTGGGGGAAAGCTGTGACCAGTAAGTGCTTCTACATCTGAAATACATTAACTATGTTTTACACGCACACGCATGTATATTGAAAATAATACAAGTTAGCAATGGGAAGATCACTTGTAGTTATGTGTAGTATGGTGTGGTTTTCTGAAACTAATGAAGTTGATTTTTTTTTTTTTTTTTTTTTTGTAATTTGAAGAAATGTTCCAAAGATCATAGAGGCCTTGAGTGTTGATGGATCCAGCAGACAACGAATAGAATCCTCAAACGTCGATCCGTCATCAGGTGCTGTGTGCGCTTGTCTATTCTTAATATTTGAGAATTGGTTTCTTAAGAAACAATTATAGAGGTTTTCCATTGCCCTTAACGTGGTTATTATTGAGCAGGGAAATCCTGGATTTCACCGTCGGAGAGATACGCAGTTGTTCCTGATGAGACAGTAAGTCTTCGTTTTCTTTTCTTTTTCTGAAAAAAAGGGTGAAACTGGAATTGTTATATGAACATTGAAGCTAGCCCGCAAAAACATATATATCATCCATAATTAACACACGGGATAGGGTGCTAATACCAGAAGTATTGTTGAATTACGAACAAAATTTCAGGTAGTGAAAAGGAAAAAGAAGAGAGGTGATTAACTTGAAGCTATTGTGCAGGTGCCAAAGGTTGTTCCAGTCAGTGGTTACGGGAATGATATAAGTGTTCCCGAAGGTGATGTTAAGAGGATACGGGTATGATTTTACATAATCCGTCCTGTAATATATGAATAACAACTTGCCGGTCTTTGTGGCCTAGCTAGCTACCTCTAGTGTACATGGGCCTGTTTTGGACTTCATTTCAACATGTTTTTATCACTAGTGTTTGTAAACTTCCAAGACTTTTTTGGATATATAGTGAACTGCTTGTTCTATGGGAAGCGCAAGTAATTTATTCATTAGTAGCGTGTATGTTATAATTTGTTAACTTTGTGTGTGCTGCATTCTCACCATACATGCGAAGCTCCGAAGGGGAGCTTGAGTGCATGTTTATGATTCATTTGTAATCAACTTGTTCATGACTGAAAATGGAGTGGGGAGATACAAAGCAATGCATGATGATGATGATGATGATGATGATGATGATGGAGTGAACAAACTTTTATATGAAACTTGTCTTCTCTTCATTACAAATAAATGTTGACCATTTGAAGACAAAAATCCATTGTGTTTTGTATAAACAGGTTGCACTCTTTAAACATGGTGGAAATGGCTTTGAAGAAAATTTACAACCCAGGAGTAATTACGCATAACTTTCTTGTGGTTTTATTGCCCACGTACGCAAGGTTACTATATTACATTACTTTTTCATAGCATTTAACTACGTTATAGTTCATCATTCAATCCTTGCAGATTAATATTAACCACACGTGAGAGAAATATGTACCTAATTATAATCAAATATGTTAGGCTCTGTCAGACTTTTTGGTTTGCAATTTGGAGCCACACTGCGATGACATTATCACAAACGAGTTTGAGATTGTTGTGTTCGGGTAGAATTGACTCTCAGTCCCATTCATACAATTAAAAAACACGAATAATATGATCAACATTGACCAAAACATGTTGGATTAAGTGGTTAAAACACTTTAAATTCTCTCTGAAGTCTCAAGTTCGAGTCTCCTTGTCGACGGTATGGGATGAAGTTTTCGAGTATGATACTCTGTTGCTGAGACCAAAAACTGAGTGTCATGATCCATCACTTTCCTTGGGACGCTGATTGTTACGGAAACAGAATTTTGTGGTTTATTTGCATAGCATCCAAATTAGGTATTTAATGTTGGCCTGAAATGATCAGTCCTATCAAAGGGATTCTTCTGCTTTGGAAAAGAAGCTACACTTGTGGTGGTTCTCATTATATGGAATCGCCTCAATGACCGTGACTTCTCAGCTTTGGATGGTTTACATGAATTGTACATATTGCTGGACCCCATGTCTATTAAGAAATTAATTGTCTCTCGCAAGTAATCAAACTCAAATAACAATTTACTACTAGCTCCTCTCGTTTGGTCCACTTGCAAACATATTTAATGGTCGTGGACTTGCTTCCAATTGTTTTTCGGTGCGAAGATTTCAAAAGGTACAAGTCCCTTGGCTCAAGATTAGCTTGCATCGACCATATGCCCACACTCTGAGGAGTCGTGGTTTGGAAGAAAGTCTGTGGAGCCGCATTTCGAAAGGAATTAAAGTCCACAAAGTCGTGGTTCAGGAGTAAGTTTGCGATGACGATGTCTCGTTGTCGTGAGGTGAAAATGTCGTGACATTGTTTTTAAAATTGATTTCTGATTTTTCAGGTAGCATCCTATTATGTATCTATTCTTTTAAAAGATGGTGTAATATGTCTTTCATTCTTGGAGGAAGTTGCGATGTGTCTTTCACATATACAAGAAAACTCACACTCACACATATGTTATAAATCCAATCCCATACCACGTCCATGAGGAATCTCAAACACGAGTCCTCGAGCTTGTACCTAAGTTTTACTACCACTTGGTCAAGTGGGCGATGATATGTCTTCTGTTATTGTATGTTTTGTTTTGTATTTTCTTCAGGCCGACTCGGTGACTCGGACACAATCCGGATCCCAACTCGGTGATATCCGGGTCTGGCCAGTCCGAGTCCCTTGTCATTTGAGCCCGGCTACTAGACCGAGCCATGCATAGATGCACCAAGTGGTAGCTAGGCTTACGCTGATTCAGTGAGTGACCACTGACCAGTTAACCGTTTGGATTATTGAGCAGGTTTTGCACCATTTTTCAAGAATCAGTTTCGAACCATTTATTGATTTTGTCTTCACCATATTGTGCAGTGTGAGCTTTTACACGTGAACTTCACCAATTTTCCTTCTTCTTCTTCGAGGCTTTCTTGAAAATCATGTCCAGAAACTAAATATTCTTTTTCATTTT
>JAYMSZ010002739.1:0-11528 GCA_036897665.1 Pelargonium citronellum
GGAGGTTGCAGAGAGAGAAAGAGAATGGATTGTGCATAAAAAATTTGAAATGAATGCTCTGATAGAGAGAATCGAGGAAATAAACTGACAGAGTTGAATTGAAACCTCTGAGCAGAGAGAGAGAGAGAACAGAGAATCAGACTATGAACCGTTTTGTCGTTGGTATTGTTATTACCGTCTTCAGTTTTTTGTTCCCTTCTTAAGCTTAGAAATCTATTTACATATAGGTGAAAAAACCACAAAATAATTCTACTCAAAAAAAAAAAATGAAATCAAACAAATATTAATAAATGGCAACGTCAAGGACACGAAAATTTAATAACAACGAGTGCACTTGAAATTTAAGGCGACCACGTTAAAGGTTCTGTCATCCGCCTCTCGCCGCCATCGGATCTGCCATTTAATTCGACAACGAGCTCGAATGTTGATCTGATGGCTCTGACCAAACCAACACCTTCCAATTCACTTTCTGACTTTTTCTCCTTCTGTGCAATCGCCTTCTATTGCCTTGTGTTGTGCTCACACCAATAAAAAAAACTACTGCGAATTTTGTCGCACTCCAAACCTTAACAATTTTTTAACTTGCTATTATAGCAAGACTCATTATCTTAACGTAAAAGACCGCAATTTACTATATGCAAATCCAAGATACTACCTCCGCTTTAAAAATCAAAAGCAGTCGTAACCAAACAAACAAAAACTCTAATCGACTCTTAAAACGAGAAAAACGCTAAAGAGTTATTAAATATTTCTATAAAAAAAAGAGTTAATGAATACACATGCTAACTTCTTTCACACTAAAAAAAATTCTTCTTATATACACTTCATAAAAAAAAATAACACACTATATAAGTGTATATTTAACTATAAAAAAAATATAGCAATTGTTCATATGGGATGGACAAAATAAGAAGGCAAGAAAATCTAATTATAATCATTCTTGACGAGAAATGCAAACCACGTACTTAGTGCATAGAGTTTTCTTATCTTATCTCTAATATAAATGTGTTGTCATGTTAATCATCATTATCTTTTTCAATTAAAGAATGTTTGTAGAGAGAGTATAAAACTGCTGAAAATAGCATTTTCTTGCAATCAAACTCAGCTTCCTTTGTTTTCTATCACCTACCACTAAGACCACACCATATGGTATTTGCATTTCTAATCTTTTGCATATCCAACCCCTAGTGGTAGTGGTTTAAAAAAAAAATACAAGTCATCATCTTCATTTTCTTCTGACTAAAAAGTGTCATGTCAGCATCATTTGTCTACGTAAGCATCTTGGGTATCATTTTGAGTATATGTTATAAGTTTGGGTCCCAAAAATGTCCTTTGCTCATTCAATAATGCTTATCAACAATTGTAATTTGTAACTATAGCATTTTTCACTCATAAATGGCACATGTATCATCCCAAGAAGCTGTGCATAATATAAAGGACTATTGGTAAACAATCTCTCATTTATTTCCTCAAACCAACCCATTTGAAAGTTGGTAGATTATTTGTTTTCTTGATGATACAACACAAGGTGATTATACAGGACAACAATATTAATCTGTGTGTGTATAGAACACAAATGAAGATCAGCAAAAGAATGAGAATCGCTACATGGAGAAGAAGCTGCATTGTTTTCGTATCATTATCTCTTCAGTGCCTTCAGTACATCTCCAACCAGATGCAACGATCCAGTGACAAGAACCTGCAAATACACCATTAGCTCTCGTGATTATCAGCATAAGTTTCTTCATCAAGATTTCAGTTGCTTCCACATATATATAAACAACAGAAGCAAGGAATTGATGCTTTGAGGTCAATAAAGATTAACAAGATCTCAACTAAGATATCTAGTGGTCCTAAAAGGAGACTCGTAGAGCTATTTCATTTTCATCACATGGTTAAACAAAGTACGTAGCTACGAAAATGAGGAAAAAATTGAACTTGTTGATTGGTATCAAGTTACGACGAAGACATTACATCTACATAATATAGTTACCTGGATTCTTAGGGAAGGGTTTTCTTTTACACAATCCCTCAACCATTTAATTGTCAATGGCAATGACGAGATCACTGCACTTGAAGGAACATATTTATCTCCGGAATGATAAGCATCCTCAAAGAGGAACTCCCGAGGGGGCAAGGTGTCTGCAAGATCCATATCGGAACTCTTGTCAAGCACATCTGCTTTAGGGAAGAAAAAACAAACATGCTGGTCAAATTGATATTCAGTGATATTAAAATGAGTAACAATTGTCAGTGCATGAGTTACTGAATATCGGACTGCACAAAATACACATTAAGGGGAAAAAATTCAATGCAGAAGGGTCAACTATGCATTAACTAGAAATGACATCACTTTCCGGACAAAAGGGGCATAACCAAACATACCTCTTCCATGGATAATCTTCTCCCAAATTCTGCGGAGGTTATATTGCCATGACAGGTCTTTGGTACCGACGTCATAAGGAATGGTCGAGGAACCAGAAGTAACCTTGGTATATGTTGACATGGTTGGGACAAAAATAGCTTTTGAAAAGTGGGTACCTGCGCAAGAGAACAATTTTTTAAATCTACTGAAATAACAGTGTCAGTGAGCGCAGTTTGGGTTTTCAATTAGTAGAGCCTTTTAAAATGAGCACAATTTGAATCTATAAATTTCTTTAGGAGTTTCACTCTCTAAAATACACTCATTTTAGCCTAAGATTATATTTGAAGGTTAATGAAGAAAACAAGAAGCATCGATGGCTTTGGATATTTGCCTATGTAATTACAACAATAGCTTCATCAGATCAGCATCACTACTGAAACAAACCAACATTAATCGTATTCAGGTTGATGGCAATGACGAAAGAAAGACAAAGGACATGAATAGAGGTAGTGCAGAAAAGCATGATTAAACCAAAAATTGGAACAAACTAATAAGTTAACGAGGCCAATTCCAAAGAGTAAAAGCTTTTAAATTATGCACGGATTCACACATACAGATGAACATACCAATCTGTACTACATCATTCATGTGATCTGAATATGATGAAAGTGCAATTTAATGAAGGAAAAAAGTGACTAGATGTAGAAAATACCCGAGGAAGCGCATGTACTCACAAGCTGTGGAAGCAAAACTTGAGGGTTTCTCACCTCCATACAATTGAATAGAAGAATCTACAAGGCATAAAGGCAGCATATGATTGTCTTAATAAGGACCTGAATAAACTGTTTAGGGAAATATGAAACATTTTTTGTATACGAACAGGTATAAATTATGGGATCGATGTATTATGTAAGGTAATCAGAGAACACCTAAACCTGGAATTTTTGCTTGTTTTCTAATGTGGATATACCTGCTTTGATATTTTGTTAGACTCCTCGATGTTTTCTATCTCATGTTGGGTGTAGCCATTGCTCAAGATTTCCTTCGTACTTTCAACCTTCGAAGAAGATGATGGTGGTTTCTTGTTTTCTTTCACAGCACTAGAGAACCATTTGGCACAAGCCTCCAAGCTTTCAGGACTGTGAGCTCCATCCAAGTAAAATATCAGATCTCCAGAAATATTTTCAGTCACTTCCGATGGATTGTAGAACTTTGAGCATGTATCATAAACAATCTGAGCCCTCCCAGAAAGACGTGCTGTTGAAAGACCTCTAATAAATGCCTCTGGCAAAACTGCCTCATTGAAACCCTGCTTCATTTTCCACAAAACTGAGTAGTCAAAAGAATGTGCCAAAATAATCATACATGAACTGAAGAACAAAACCTTATTCCAAAATAATGGATAAACCAAGAAATCAATATAACGTATAATATGACTAGGTCTAAGCGTCCAAATTGAATAACCAGACATATCTGCTAAACGCACACTGTAACCATTGCTTAAATGCTTAGAGAAACATACCAATACAATGATAAACATATAAGTTTGCAACTTCATTAAAATTCATGAATAGATATCAAAATCATCTACTGTTTTGTTTTAAGTTCGAAAAATAACAAGAGATTTATAAATTTAAACCCATAAAATATCTTTCATATAGTTTTCAAGCATAAGTATGAAGATGAAGGACAGATGAAAATTTAACCAACATTTTGGAACAGCTTTTCCCAGTTCCTGGTTCTCTGAAGCCAACATTTACAAAGGGAAACAGCCAGGCCTGCGTTAGTTAGCTGGTGATCTCCAGACAAGCTAAGCTTCAATCCCTTCAACCTCTTGGGATCAAGAGGTGCTACTACAGTCAGAGGAACCTGTATCGAGAGAACAGATAAATGCATAATGAGACCAACAGTATATGTTATAGTGCACACTGCATACAAGGATTTAGCCGAAATGAATCTTCGGAAAGGTTATAATATAGAACAAAGGCCACCTATATGATGACTTCTAGTTAAATTAATCGGTTCCTGTAATAATTTACATTAATTTGCAGTCCTCCTAATTTGGGTCTACCTGCACTTGACAATAGAGGGAATCGTAAAGGGATAACTTGTTATGCAGTTTAGCCTTTTTTATAAGTTCCTGTTTCATATTATTAGGTAAAAGACTCAATTTTGGTACAGCAATCAAACTGCAAACATATTAACAAATTACGACATGATATATTTTAGCTGTAGAAGTAGATAGATAATCACCTTCAGCTGTTGCGATGTCTCCTCAAGAACTTCCATTGCTTCAGAAAGCTGCGGTACCGTGAACGCTGGAATTTGAGGCTTCAGGAGCACAGAAGACATGAAGCCAATTCAGAAATTACTCGACAATGAAAACTGCCAATCAGAATAATCAAAAAAGAAATATTGCAAATAAACAAATGTACTATGAAATTAACCATCTTCATGAGTCTGAATAATTCACTTGAAGTATATACCTTGAAAATTCCAGCTTTGTGAGAAGCTATCTCTCTAAGTGTATTTCCTGCATAATATGATAATAAGCATCCTAATATAAGCATGAAGATATATACATCTTTTTTTACTTTTGTTAAAAAAAAAATTAACTTTCTTGTAAATTGTAGGAAAAGTGCATTAAAGAGCGTGTGGATGGCAATTAATTTATGCATTAAGATGAAGCATACTGAAATAAAATTCTAGACATGATCCTCTGAAAAAAAAATCTATTGACATAAAATTGTTTCTATCAAAATAAAATAGTTAAAATAGTTCATTGAGAATGATTAAATTGACAGAGGACGCACCCAAAATCTCAATATGATCCATTCCTAGAGAAGTGACACCACAGACGACAGGTTCTTGAATCTGCAAAGTTGTCATCAGATTCCATCACCATTGAATTCACCCTTTATTTATTTCTACAGTTCCTCCAAAGAAGGTTTAAACAGAAAACTATATATTTTTCACTGTTACATTTTACCTGGATTCACCAAATTAGAATGAAGCATTTCAAAAGCGTGGCACTAAGAGGAGCTCAAAACAAAATGAATCTAGGTAACTAAAGAATAGGGACATCATACCACATTCGTTGAATCCCTTTTTCCGCCCAGACCAACTTCAATTACAGCAACATCTACCTATGAAGAGGAACAATTACGGTTATAGTAACATCATGAAACAAAACAAAAGGAAAAAAATGTAAGAGGAAGAACAAAGAATATTTAACCTGTGTGAAGAACACATGACACAACTAACCTGTTCACTTATAAATATTTTGAACGCCAATACAGTGAGGAACTGAAATAGAGGAGGCATTGGCAAGTCCTCTGTGATCTTTGCCTGCAAATAAAAAGTTTCAAAATCCAGAAACTTCCATTACATTGATTATGACTCCAGAACAAACATGTTACTATTAACACTAATGTAATTTTTTTACAAAATGCTCTTAATGCTGAAAATATCCTTAGACAAGGATAGAAAAATGTTAAACGCTTAAACTGGCATTCCTGTATCTTAATAGCATACTAATAATTGATTTTAGAAAGAAAAAAAAATAGAACGTCAACAACTAAGGAGGTACAAGTACTGCCATACTAGCATTACCAAAACCTCTAGACTGCTCCCTGTTATTGACTCAAATTTATACACATGCGTGAAAGCCATCCTATTGACAATAATTTTTATAACTTAGAAGGACCAGACTCAAGATAAGCTATGAGTTGCTAAAGTTCTTCATGAATTGTAAGATACTCTGGCCTTTCAGTAATAGTATAGTTTGTCTTTTGCTACTAAATTGAATCATGAAAAAGTTGAACTTTACCAACAATGAATCAAGTGGTGTACTTCTAGATATTCTCAGTTGTTTAACACCAGAAATAACAAGAAATGGAAATGCTAGAATTCTAGATGCCAAAATACAATGAATGACCAGAGCTGCCAATTATCCATGTTAATCAGATTTCCCAGTTTCAAATGAAGAAATTGTTTGGAAAAACACACAATCTTGATTTTCCTCTTAATTATAAGCATAAATATATATACATATTGTCATCGACAGGTAACTTGATCCTCATTTTAAAAACCAACATATACGACACTCTAATATCTATTCAAGAAAATAAAGTTACCGGTGAGTGAACAACATAGAAACATCCAACTACTATTCCCTGATTCCTATTCCACTCCCACCTGAACACATCTTGTGGCACATCCCATGCCCCCGGCATGGCTCATACTTCATAAGCACCATTATTAGAACCTGGTATTATTCAGGGTTTTAAAACTCCATCCTCATAATTTAAACTAAGTTCAAATATTTGTACATGGTAACTTGGGTTCAGGCGAGGGTAAAGCAAGATCAGTGACACACCAAAGCCTAGGCTATTAGATAGTAGTTGGATTGCAATCAGTCCCACAAGGATGAGGGCAGGAAGAGTCCTGTTAAACCCGCACTAATAACATCCCTGGGTCTAAGACTCAATGTAAAACACTTTCAAATTCAGAGAAAAAATTATATTACTAGAAACTTCAGATCATATTGTCTCCTAATAAACATAAACAAGCAAGAAATAGTACCTGTAGTTGGTTCCAACATTCCCAAAAGTACTGAAGAAATTTTTCTTCTGATATGTCCAACCTATGCAGGCAATTCAAAGTCAGTGGTGAACATAAAACACTTATGAAGAATATTTTAATCAACCAATAAAATGACTTCTAAGATTAACATATTTAATTATTCTAACAAGAAAATTCTTGGATTTATTTTTAGAAAGAAATTTTCTTCTACTATGAGGTTATACCAGGGCGTTAGAGTCATCGCAATACTCAAGTTTAAGGGTGTTATAAATTATAATATGCTGCCACTCAGCATTATGAATTAAATAAGGCATCCATATTCAGCTAAAGCCCCATTTATAAAGGTTGATTTCTGTGCAGGTATTAAAATCAGGAAACATCTAAATGTACTTTCAGAAAATTGGTAGTATGATATTTCTCTGGCAAAACCTACAGTTTATGGACTTTATGGAAAGTCGGAAAGAGAGTAGTGACAAGTAACCAAAGCGATAAACTTGTGATCAAAGGTCTAAGTGAATAATATATACCAACCCGTCTATACGAAATCTTTCTCTCACATCAATTAGGTGAGGGGACGTGAATAGTCCAGTTCGGAAACCACACTCCCGTAAAATGGCCTCACAAAATGTGCATGCTGAACCCTGAGATATGAATCATAATGAGAGAAAAGAACAAGTGCGATTAGAAGTCTAGAGGTATCCACTTTGGAGCCTAAACGAGAGGCGCATAGTGGGGAGTTTGTGAATTGTGTTTATTAAGATGAAGAGTCTTTAACTTAAGTTAAGATGGAAACTCCTCATCATAAAAGTCAGTATTGACTAGGTTTATTTATTTATTTATATTTTGGTCTTATAAATTAGAAGTCTTCATTGAATTAAAACCAGCTTAGTCTTTAAAAAAAAATCATATATTTGATTAGTTAGATAAAAGAAGAATTCATTAAAAACAACGTATTTCTATGATTACGAACATTAAATTACACCTCGCTAGCTTTCTAAAACACTGGTTTTGTACGGACTGTGAAGGAAATACTAACATGACATTTAAACAGGAAGCTGATACAAGATATTGGTCTGAAGCCGAATCCAAATTATTAAGCAAACAGTTAAATGGTTAAAATAGAACAGTACCTTCCCTTTAGTTCCAGCAACGTGGATGATATTGAGTCTGTCTATTTTTTCCTCCAAGCCTAGTATCTAACAAAACAATGCATTTGAGGCAAGATTAATGAAACTTGACCAATTCTTCACACAAAATCAAGAGATAACTTTAAAGAAAGAGATGAATGTAAAGTTGCAAACTGATGAAATCACACCACATAAATCATCTCAGCAAAGCAAAGTAAAAGCATAATAACTCGTTTTGGATAAATCCAAAAAATGAAAGTTGAATGGTCACATACTATTGAATTACGTGCTAAAAGTATGTTCGAAAAACAAATATTGGATCCACATTCCAGTCAAAGTAAGGCCACAAGCAGATTGCGGACGTGTTCCAAAGATATTCCACCCATCCAAGTATTATACGATTAACTTTTCTCCCATTAGGAGTCAGAATCCTGAAGTCATTGCCTAAATAACCTAATGGAAAAATCAAAAGTGATCTACTTTTTTTTTTTTGTACGAGGCAAATTAACAAACTTGAAGTTTAAGAAAGCAAGGAGAAAAAATTCAAGACTACTATATTGATTTCTTATTAAAATACTACATGTTTCTTACTTCTCTAAACAAGAAAAGTACACATGATGTACATGAGCCCAGAGCCCCACTACAGAAAAACCTACATTCTATGACCTAAGCTATCTTTAAAATCAAATGAGATAAAAATATTAGTATTGATGTATAGGCCAAAGAAGATATCCGTTTAAAAAGGGAACATAGAAACAGACAGATAAACAACCTAGTAATTAATTAAGTACATTACTAGCAAAATAACTTGCAGCATTGATAAACTCATTTTTAGACTATAATATTCAACAAAATATCACTATCAAATACTAATTCATACACTTTTAGCAATCTGGCAGAATAGTCGCAGTTACCTCAAGATACATTAACATCCTTTCAATTTTTTCATATTTTCCAAAAACAGCCAACTTGTCTCCACGTTTCTGGCCTGTAATGAGAGAGGAAAGTGCATCCATGGCAGTGTCATAAGGTGATGGGGGAGAGAAGTTATGGGTGTAATCATCGGCAACCACATTAGTTCCCGCTTTTTCCATGACTTGAGATGCCATCTTAATAGATCTAAAGCCTGAAATATTATGCCAGCAAAGAATCTAAAAATCACAAAACTGAACTGTTGAGTCCTGCATTGATAAGAAGAGTATTTTGTAGTTTTGTACAATAATATGAAGCTTACAGTGTCAAGGATGGTCACTCTTATCAAAGCAGGTTGACAAACTAGCATTCCAAGTTGTTCTAATGAAGAAGTGACATTCTCTGCTACAGAATGAAACACCAAATACCCCACACTTCAGATGAGTATTCACATGAAAAAGCACCAGGAAACATCAATCCTGGAAGACATCAAAAAGGTCAATGATGAGATAATCTCGATTACTAAGGCTGAAATTTATACTTCCACAGGAATATCACCACTCATACATTAGATAAGATGGAGGTCTTGGGTATGGAGATCCATTGTCTCCTTCTTTAGCAATAACCCACCAAAATCAAACACAACTTACTAAACTCTCTTGAACTAAACATGTATATATTTATGATAAACTAAAGATTTTTATCCAGAATGTATTGTTGCAACTTAGGAAAGGGTGAGTCTAGGAGCAACTATAAGGTTGTTCCCTTATTACCTTGCGGTCAAAGAAACAACCTTTCTATAAAAGGTCGGGTTAAGGGTGCATACATACATAATTGACCCGCTCCAGACCCTCCAATGGTGGTTGCAGGCAACACTTTTTTTGTTACATATTAGGAATACAATTCCTGTTTCAGGAAAAGATCCCAGAAAACAAAAATAGAAGAATCATGATTAACTTTCGGCATCGTCCCCATAATTTCCAAGTATGAATACAAGCACTTGACTAATATTTAAAGTTATATTTGGCTAGGAATAGACCTCCTAAATAAAATTCTGGATCCCTTTCTGATCCAATGATTGGCCTTCCACAAGGAAACACAGTAAAGCAACAAGAAATCAAATTCTGTATTGTATTGGTAGAAAAGAAACATGGGTTCTCACCTCTCAGGTCTCAAGTAAAGAAATACACAAAACCCAACACTGAATATATGTTGGTTTTCAACTTTCTCTAAGAATTAAGAAACCCAGTAAAATGAAAACAGAAAAAATTGCAACTTTTCAGTGTCAATTAGTTTCACAAGAGAAGAAAAGAAAAAACAGAGATCTTCAAGCAATTAAGCACAGCTCCACCAGTTGAAAAATAGAAATTCCCAACATCAAACAGTAAAGAAATGACGATGAGAAAATGGAAAGTTGAGGAACTAACCGATGAAATAGCAATCATCTCTAAAACTCCGCCACTAGATCTCTGGTTTTTTTTTTTTATGTCTGTAACAATATGGTAATGGCTTTAACACTAACAGCAAGGAAAGAATATATGGTTAGTGGGTTGTTGAAGATCATGAGAGTACAGAAATCTGGGCAAAAAATATATTAAACTATCTTTGTTTATCTCATTAATTGATATTATATACCCATCACTCTCAAAATGAAATTAGTTTCTTTTTTATCAGTCATGTGCTCGGAATATTCGAACTAATCTCTCCATAAACATATTCAACATATTTTTCCAATTAAGTTCAGTTCTCTTCAATAATCAAGATGGCATATAAAAATGTTACAACTTGTGACCAGTTGTTGCCTGTTGGTCGTGCGTAGATGTTGGTGGTTGATGATTAACAAAATAACCTTAAATTGTTTTGGAACACATTTTGTCTGTTTTTGTTTTACCGTATTTAATGAATTTATTGGTAATGTTTAGTTGATATCCGTAATTATGGTTGTACAGAACTTATTGTGTCAAAAGCACTTTTTTGTATAATTTAAATAAATGTTCCAAAGAGTCAAAAATAAGCACAGCCATAAAGTATTGTACGGTAAGGGGTGATACAATGGTCAAGATACACGTTTTTATATAGAAAGTCGTGGGTTTAAATTTCATTGCGATGGATGGAGATTGGAGTGAGTTTTGAGTTAAAAAAAAGAACTACCTCATGTTGTGTATCTCAATTTTAAAAAAAAAATTATTTGACACTTATGACTTATGAGTCCAAATTTAAATTGTCAGTTTTTTTTAAAGAAAATTGTCAATTTTTTTTATCTCCAAAGTTTGTCTGGATCTTACCTCATTCACTCTCAATATAGAAAAAATATGTGGTTGCAATTTTGTCACATGAGCCTACATAAAATATATGTGTATGTAGGTACATGCAATAATCATTTGCATAATATTATTTATCAAATGAGAAAATAAATGCTAGGAAAAGAGAACATTTAGGTAGCGTTCGTTTAATTTCTTATTGAACTTGATTAATCTAGTTAGAACTTACTTTCCCATCATTTCAATTATTCAAAATTTGCAGGAATTGAAATAACACCT